>MU159464.1:153900-177397 GCA_015888305.1 Antheraea pernyi | reverse complement strand
GCAGCCCATGTTTCACTGCCATACATAAGGACTGGTCTTATAATGGACTTGTAGACAAGACCTTTGAGTTTAACAGGCATTCTTCTATCGCATGTAACACCCGTCACTTCTCGCCATTTGAGCCACGCTGCGGCTATCCGGTGTTGAATGTTGGCTTCAATGTTTCCAGACTTATCCATTACATTTCCCAAATACCTGTACTGGTCGCATGAGGTGACCATTTGTCCATCGATGGAAATCGGAGCATTGTCGCTAGCATCTGGTGCATTAAAGGATATAAACTGGGACTTTGTAACACTCAACATAAGGCCACCGGCTTGTAATTGGTGCTTCCATGACAGCCGTGCCTGCTGTAACTCAATCCGTGCAGATGGCCACATCGTCAGCGTATATAAAAGTCCACAGAGCTAAGTTTTGCGCCACCACCTTTGAGTGAGTCCAACACCAAACGCAATGACGTTCACATACTTTTCGGGGACATTCTTTTTACGGAGGCTTCACCAGATAGTATCCCTCGGGACACGATCAAATGCCTTTTCCATGTCTAGGAATGCGATGTACATCTGTCGGTGCTTAGCACGATATTCCTCAGCAATCGTGTTTAACGCGAACATTGGATCGATGGTAGATAAGCCAGGTACGAAGCCATAGTGATTTTTGGATAATAAGCACTCAGATCTTAAGCGGCTGTCGATCACTCTCTCATAAAGCTTCATAGTGTGGCTCAGAAGCTTGATTCCACGATAGCTGTTGCACTCGTACTTTGCACCTTTCCCTTCACCTTCACCTTTGCGTACCTTTCCCTTTATAAATTGGAATTATGGTGCTCAATCTCCAAGCGTCGGGCATTTTAGAAGAGAACAACACACAGTTGAAAAGGTTGGTAAGCAGTACGATTACTCGCTCGTGTAGGGATTTCCAAGCTTCCACTGGGATACCGTCTGGCCCGATGGCTTTCTTGTTAGACATCTTTCTTAGTGCTATCTTTACCTCACTCGGATGTACTGGAGGTATGAGGCCCAAATTTTTCGCTGTTTGTGGACATTGGTTAGCAGCTTGGTGAGTGTTTAAAAGCTGGTCATAATATTTTTGCCAGGCGGTTTTGATGTCATGATCTCTATATAAAAGATCGCCATTGAGACCTTTAATGGTTTTGCACCTAGTAGGATCGCTGTTGCTCCAAATACGCTGTTTCGCGAGCTTATAAATGTTCTTTTGGCCTTCTTTGCTATCTAATTTCATGTAAAGATCTTTCTGGGAATTTGCTTGCTCAACAGCTATGACTTGTATGTCTTCTGAATTGTATGTTGTAATAATTATGTAATTGTAAAAATTATTGCTATTAGCACATTTCAGAGTCAGGTTTTATTATATGTGACTCTAATATAATATTTTACTCATAAAAAGAGGAAAACTTCTCAAATCAAATTATTAGTTAACATCGACGAAAGATTAAATGTAAAAATTCGCTGTTTTAAAATTAACAATATTTTGCATGGTGGTAGACCTTTTTTATGCCGCCTTCAGGCTACCTACCACCCTCAAGTTGAAAATATGTCGCCAAGTTCCTATACATGTATTCCGACAGCTGCAGATTGTAGCCAGTCGTCCTTTAGGCTTAACGCCTTTACCATCTAAGACCACCTTGACATTTAACATTGAATGAAATGACAATCAAATGCTGAAGTCTATAGAATATAAAAATCAGATGTATTAAAAAATAATGTATATTTCAAATAATTTTCCTTGAAGTATATTATAACATACATTAACTTTATAAAATTTTGTAATTACCGCATAAGAACTTTCATGTCACACGGTGCACTTTAAGAGTATACATATCTTTGTGTATATTTGCTTTATTTTAAATTACCAAAATACCTATTTTACTACATGATTACTACCACAGATTATTGTTTACAAAGAGCTCATTTCTATAATTTATTAGGGTAATCTACTAATCAACCACAGCAACACACATACACGTGAGTTTCGACTCTATTTGAATCGGGATTAGGAATAACGTGACTTTCGTATTATGGCAACATTTTCAGTGATGGCCGATATTTCGAGTTGAGCGGAGTAGTTCAGAATTTGTACCGAATTTTAGTGTTGAAATAAATTAGTTTCTCATAATTCGGTGTCTAAAAGTGTTTTTTATATGTTTATTGAACGTTCTGTGTGAATTATTATAACTAGATACATGTGACAAAATAGTTGGTGTCATACGGTAAAGAATGTTTGTTGTGTCGTTATAATAGGATCATTGAATTATAAAATATATTGGATTTGTTGCCTGTTTATTTGTTTTGAATAGAAGGTATGTTTCTTTATTGTTGCAATTATACTTATATTTTAGCTTCAATTTTTTTTTTACTAGACTTGTTTGCCACGAAAGCTGTGTGCGTGATGTGATACGAACGAGAGCGTTCAGCGCTCGGGAGATAACGGAAAAATAGTAGATTACAAAGATTTTGATAAGGATTTGTGCCTTACGACATTATATGAAGATTGAAGTACAATAAAAAATCCATTTTGTATCCAAAAATAGTCTATTACTATCTAAATTTTGATCCTAACTGGCGAGTTTAAGAATCTTGTTTCATGCTCTATTTCCCTCTGAAAACTTTGATATAAATTGAGAAATCTCAGTGAGAGGTGTTTACGTATTCATTATTCATCTTTTTGTAACACATTCCTCTGTTTCTTTAACTGTTTAGTGGACAAATGCAAACAGTTCTGTAGGTTAGATATTGTGTAATGTTATTATTTTATAAATACAAATTGTATTAATAATATTTGTGTACATAGACAGTATCAATACGTCTATGGTACATTGAATGTTTTGGTTGTTGAAAACTGTAGTAACTTTTTTTGAAATCCTATCATTTTTCGTATGCTTATCCTACTAATTGTAATAAAGTATAAACCAATAGTAAATATACGTAATAGTAAGTATAAACCAATAGTATATTTCTATTCATATGTGCATACATATACTTTTTTGGTATCATATATACCTATATACCTATTCTACTGAATTTGTAAAGTGATAACAAAAATATTTATTTGAAAATTTAAATAAAAAATAATTAAATATATTTAGAAGTATACATTATTTTAAAACAGGATACTGAGGGCATTAGTAATAACAGTTTTTAAGGTTTATTTTTCTGAAAAAGTTTAGATTTGGTAATTGATATAACAATTATAGATCATATTGAAAAATTAAGAAATTGGTTTAGGTGTATGTTTATGACATATACACTTCAACAGTTGTTCTCTTGTGTAAGTAAAGGCTATGATATTGACAATGATATAGAAAATAGTATGTTATAATAGGAAATTGTTTACAATTTGTTAGATTTTAATTTGACAGTTGGAAAACTTAAAAAGAATCTAGAATCTCTACACTATGATTTAACAGCCCATTTATCTCTATAAAAGTTTTTAAAAAATGATATTGGGTACTTTATTAACCAGCTAAAGAAAATTACAAGATTTGATCGCCTTACGTAACCAGTCAGTGGTCAAAATTTACATGTATATTAATTGGTAACAAAAACTATGTAATGTCTTATATCAAATACTTAGGAGCTGTAATTTCACATTAAAACATCCAACTACACTTTTTTCTCTCACAAGCTTTTAAATTGTCAATTTAATAATCAATTTTTCATAATCATAGACATGTAATTTATTTTAAAATTCAAATTGTAAACATAAATATGGTATTCAATTTACTAATCGGAGAACTTATGCATATAAAATTTTATAACTTCGTTTGAAACAAATTTAAGATAAAACTTCTGCGTTAGTCATTCTATAATGATTTTAATTTCCACATTTATGCCAGTTATATGACATCACTGACATATGGCACCTTCCAAGGCCAATCATACTTCTTGTTTTATGTACATTTACATAAGTAACATATGTTCAAAAGTTATATGGATTGTGTCCTTTTTTCTTTGGATGACAAATTATAATTAATCAAAGCAGTGCACACACAATTATAAGTCTAAGAATTAAAGTATTGTTATAGTTTACCCTCAATGCCAAACTTTGTTGTGTTATAAACTAGCTGATACTTGTGACTTTGTCTGTGTTGTCTTGTGCATGTGCATCACACTATTTGAACCTAATTCTTCACTGCAAAGAGATACACATCACTGACCACATACCACTTAACAAAAAAATGTTGGTAGTTTCTTAAAATTTGAATAATTTTTATAAACTGTAAGGTTTATTTTTATATAGAAACCTATCCAGTACTTTTTATTTCATGTGCTCACAATTACTGAAGGTGGTAGTCACACTGTAGCCCGGAGTAGTACCACCCTCTCACAGAAAACCGATGTGAAGTAACAGTGTTTGCATTGTTGCGTTTCGTGCCGTCAGTGTGAGCACTTGAGGACCACCTCCCCTCCCCCACTCTTCCCCCAAACACAGGCTGGCAACGTGCTTGCAACTCCTCTGGTGTTGCTAGTGTCTATGGACGGTGGTGATCACTTACCATTAGGTGACACGTCTATATGTTTGCCTCCTTTTGACTTTAAAAAAAAACTATAATATGGAATTTTATACCAATGAAGTAGATAGCAAAAAAAAACTACCTATATGCCAATTATCATAGTGATCCATCAAAAACTGTTATAATTTGTCAATATATTTAAACTATCATCCATTTATGTGTAAGTGAATATTTCAATTTTATTATATTGATATACTAGCAGACCTGGCAGACATTGTCCCATCCTGATTATAAGAAAATCCTTGACAAATGATATACCAAAACATTCTTCATGAATCACTTTATCCACTGGTGAAAACAGCATGAAAATCCGTTTAGTAGTTTTTGAGTTTAACGCAAACAGATAGACAGATTTTATATTAATCGTCAGAGTAAAACATAAAAGGCTTATTTCCTTTAAGATTGAATATTTTGTAGTACATTATCAATCATACAACACCCTCAAAATGATAAAACTTTTTATTTTCTATGATGATATACATTTTTCCTTTTTTTTTTTATTGGTTCATTGAATCTTTGCCTGCCAGGTCTCAATTCGATATAATATTACCACACTGGCAAGCAGAACAACTACTTGGCACATAGCCATGTTTACAATCATAGTTTTACAACTCCTGTTTTTTTTATCTTTTTCTGTATAACCTACTTTCTTAAGCTGAGAGAGCTCATTATTATTTATGGGCAAATAAAAATAATCAACGCTTTTATGTAAAGGCATGGCTATATTTTTCTGCGATTTAATGTTAGGGTTCTTTATATGGCACCTTAACAAAAGCGATTTTATATTCTGTTCTATAATGTTAATGTTGTTATAATGTTATTTCTGTGATATAATGAGTATTGTTTTGGTATATGCATTAATATATTATTTAAATGCGATATTTAAAAGCCATTTAGGTCCTGGACTTCTATATTGAGGAACAAACCAATGCAATCTAACGGATACTAAAAGCCTTGTAACTGTTTAGGTGTTAATTCAAATTCAAACATTTCGTAACTTGTTTGCAGACTCCATAAACTTAACTAACAACGTGCTTTAAAGGTTTAGCAAAATTGTACTAATACCGGCGATCAGAATGGCGCAGGATGGTGAACAGCCAAGTACGCGAGTTCGAGGTTCAGCGTAAAGCTGACCTCGATACCAAACACGACCAGGTAAAAACTCGCCCACCTGCTGCCATAACATAAACCATGAGAACGTCGTACTCACGTGGCCTCTTTGTGCACCGAGTTTCGCCACGAAGATAGGCCACGTCATAGTGATTCGCTAACCAGTTTTTCGCAGGCCAGCATGACAGAGGCGACCGGCGATGAATAGTGTGTCACTCGGTGGTCGCTATTGTTTTTGGACTGTACTGTACTTACCATCAGTTATAGTGCAGTCATTCTGCCGTGCTACAATAAAAAAAATAGGCTGGCTACATAAGCCATCTTCGAGCGCACCAGCGCCATTTATCAGATTAGGGGTCAAAGTGGTCGCCATGGTCAAAATCGGTGGGGACAATCATCACCAATAAGACCGAATATCATATTTCACGCAGTCCATCCATACCTTTTTCGGTCTTCCTCTACTCGTATATCCGTCCACAAACATACTCAACACTTTTCTAGTTACATGGTTTTCATCACTTCTCATGACATACCCGTACCATGCTAACCTATTACTCCTCAACTTATCTGTCACTGGTGCTATTTTCAAACTTCCCCTGATATACTTACTCATTCTTAATTTTATCCATTCTAGTCACACCACACATCCACCTTAACATTCGCATCTCTGCCACGTGTGATTTTCTCTCATCCGTCTCTTTCGTAGTCCAGCCCAATGATAACTAAACTAAACATCCAATTAAACAAGCTATCGCTCGCGGCTTCTCTCGCCTTAATACTATAGCTCTATAGCGATTTTCTCTCATCCGTCTCTTTCGTAGTCCAGCCCAATGATAACTAAACTAAACATCCAATTAGACAAGCTATCGTTCGCAGCTTCTCTCGCCTTAATACTATAGCTTTGTTTTTTTTGGCAATCAATCTTCTAGATTATTACAGCCATTGTCGAGTGGGTAATAATAATACTATAAGTGTCTTGTGATTATTCAAATATTCTAACAAGATGGTGGTCTCTCGTTGCAACTTTAAATTTAAGTAAGCGCTCGTGTATGTAATTCAATAGATCACAGATTTTGCGAAGAAAATACGTGCGGGAAAAAGCCGCATGTTGCGTGGGTTCTAAAGCTTTGACCTATGCTAGACAATTTTATATAGCAAAAATACAATTTAAAAAACAAAACTACGCTCTTCTTACTGTTAATGTAATTATGGTTTAATTTTAATTATAGCGAACAGATACATGTAGGTTACTCGAAGAGTTTTGCTTTAACGGGACTCTTGAATTACTAATTCCAACCGTCCTCGCTATAAACACAAATTAATTAATTATTCTTTATGTAGGTGTAACAAGCGTGATACTAATTTATTTCGCATGTTAATTTAATATTATAATACAATGAATTCTCTTGCCTTCGCTCGCGTAAAAGAACTTGTTAAACTTTCATAGGAACCTCTGAAGTAAAAGTGGTAATTTTTACATTGTCGCCTACTTTCTAAAGTAAAACGCAATGATACAAACGTACATGGATTTTCCTCGAATTTATTTCTATAGTAATAAGAAAAAGGTATACATACAAACTGATTTTATAGTATTCAAATGATACTCTTTCATATTTCGTTAAATTACAATTTTATAAAATTTTGAACAATGATTTTCATCTATTTAAAAATATTGTCAGTAATGTGATCAATGTAAATCTATATCTACACAAATTCGAAAAAGTTACGTCTGAATATAAATATATGTATTAGCATACAAATCAGCTACCCAATAGCTGTGCGTAGCGTGGGGCCATAAGAAAATAATACTAAAAATATCGGGAGATAAAATCATACGATAGCACTTTATCAAATTTAGAAACATATAATTCATTGAATGAATCAATACTTGATTGCATTTTTTAGTTTATACACTGGAGAGCTTAATGCCACAAGGCATTTTCTTCCAGGTGATCAGGGGTATTGTTATCAAAATTAAAACTTATTATATGTGGTACAAACATAAAAGAAGCAAAAGAAAATGAATAAAGTAAAAAGAATAAGTTAGCCTTGAAATATAACTACTTGTAATATAATAATTGTTCATTATAATAAAACAGTAAGTTATTTTGAATTCGCAATTCTCAAATTCCACGGTCCTACCAATAAAGTAACCGTTTCGAGTCTGCGAAATTCCCCCCGTAATCGTAAATATTCGGGTGAATAATTAATGCTCGGAAATTCCCTGTAGGAGCACCTCGGAATTATTTAGCTGTACTAGATTTAAGATAATATCGGTATTTGGAAATTGTATAACGGAGCGATTCGCGTGGAATGGACCGCGGCAAGGTCGTTGAGCCTGTCACTTGTTTGCTTACCAAAGTACTGTAGATAACGAATTGTCGGTCGGGACCTCATGTTCCGAAGCTCTGGCCTACGTTTTGGTATTTCATAGTTAGTATAATCGAGTAGGTGTAGCGGCGATATACCCTTATGATTCGGACGTAATGGACGTAAGTTCGAATCATTTCGGTGAAGGAAAACTACGTGATTCATTCATAACATGCTGGTAGATTTTTTTTATTCAACCCATCAGCTTCAAAGTTAAAATCTGTCGCTAAGAACCTATGTGTTCTAGCAGCTGCCCTTGAGAGCCACTGTGTTCATCTAGATTCAGTGTGTTTATTATTTTAGATTTCTGCGTTGATTTAATATTATCGTGACATTTTTTTCTATTCTCTATACTAATATTATAAAGAGGTAAAGTCTGTGAGTTTGTGACGTTGTAGGGAGTAATCTCAGGAACTATTGGTCCGATATGAAACATTGTTTCAGTGTATATAGCTCATTTATCTAGGGAGGCTATATATGATCACGCTATGACATATAAGAGCGGAACAATGCAGAATGTTTCACGGAGGTTTTTTTCCTTTTGAGAGCTTCCAATGCGTTTTAGCGTTAGCCCAAATTAACTATTCCATACGGACGAAGTCGCGGGCAGGAGCTAGTTATTTATTATAAAATGATATTGTACTAAAGCTCATTCAACGAACAATTGCATGAATTAACAAAAAAATGGGATAAGACGAAGTTCTCGAATGATGAGCGCACTAACAACGGAAAGATAGGAACTATGCAATTTTTTAAATATGCTTCGATAAAATCTAAACAATATAAGATTTTGTTCTGTTACTAGCGGTGCCCGCGACTTCGTCTGCGTGGAAGCTTATGTAAAAAAAAACAATGATTAATAATGTCATCTAAATGTATTAAGTCCATTTACTTGTCTACTTTTCTCTCGTACTTACGCCGCGTCGTCATTAAAACTACAATAACTATTGATAGAGTGGACCGATTTTAATGAAACAAATACTAAGTTAGTTCCGGGATATGATTTATGGTTTTCTTGCTGAGGGTTTATTGAGAACCCAGTAATTTAATGGTGACGCATGTTTATACATAAAGACATTTCTAAAAATGATTGAAATGTATTCTATTCTTATTCTTAGACACCTGCAACATTTTTTTTTACGAAAATCGAATAAGTACAAACACGTTCATTATTATATGTATAAGATAAATAAATATAAGATATAAGATAATATATAATAAGATAAATATCAATAAAAATATTTTCGGTAGTTGTCTGTTGTTATGAAGGTCTTAGAAATCGATTTCATCCTTAGCAGAAATGTAATTGTTAACCTATTTAATCATAACTATGTAATTAAATCTACAAATATTAATTTTTTTGTTTATCAAATTGGTTTTTGTTTAATTTGAAATAGGTATCAAATAATGAACTATACTTAAATAGAAGTCATATGACTCATCCGGATACGAGATCCTAAATAGTGTTTAAAAAGTGTGTAGTCAAAACCTTGATATGAATTATGAAAAAAGATAACGGGGCTGATCGGAATTAAATTTACATCTATTACGCCTACATAAGTCTCTAATGGTTGTATGTATACTGGTGATTGTGGTATAAATAATAATAATATATTGCCTAAATATATAACAAGTACGAGTTTGCAACGAAGTTTGCTAACTTGGTCACTATTTAAACATTCAACAGTGCTTGCATTGTTGCGTTTCGTTCGGTCAGTGTGAGCGCCGGAGGCCTATCTCCTCTTCCGTCTCCCTCGCCTAACCCTTCCCCCAAAGGGTGACAACGCTCTTGCGACTCCTCTGGTGTTGTTAGTGTTCATGGACGGTGGTGATCACATAACATAAGGTGACCCACGTACGTGTTCGTTAGCCACCTATGACATAAAAAAAAATCTTATATTCATTTTTATGTTTATCCAATTGTTTTTTGTAGAATTTGAAATAAACTATACTTAAATAGAAGTCATATGACTCATCCGGATACGAGATCCTAAATAGTGTTTAAAAAGTGTGTAGTCAAAACCTTGATATGAATTATGAAAAAAGATAACGGGGCTGATCGGAATTAAATTTACATCTATTACGCCTACATAAGTCTCTAATGGTTGTATGTATACTGGTGATTGTGGTATAAATAATAATATATTGCCGAAATATATAACAAGTACGAGTTTGCAACGAAGTTTGCTAACTTGGTCACTATTTAACATTCGAGACCGCTTCGTTGAGCAATCATTAAGATATAAACGAAACCAGTTACGAATGTATCGAATTTATTGAATTTAAGAGAAATAAAATAACAACAACCAAATGATTCACGCAAGGACATTTACGTTATAAAGGTTGACATAGTTTCCATACGGAATATATGCGATAGTAATAAAAACCTCGGTCGAACAACTTCGCTGCATTTGTATGAATTTTAGACTCGTTTTTGTTATTACTACATATATACATTTGTATTACTAAGAAACCTTCCGATTTTAAACCAGTATCTAGGTAATTAGTTTACATATTCCGCTGTATTATGGGATAATATACTTTTCGTAATGTTTTTGAACTGAAAACTTCGAAAGGTGCGTTGAGTGGTATTTTTCTGTTAGGAGATAAATTTATCATTTTGCGTCATGATTTGTTAGTAAGCATGCCCGATTATATTGCTCTTGCGCGACTTACGTCATAATAGCGACGCGTATAGTATACGGATCTGTGTACATCTAATTTTGAAATGTTGTATCGAGTTTGTGCAGCATACAATATACTAATTATAAATTTTATAAAAATGTATATAATTATTGTTCGCATTGTCAATAGATTTGAAAACCAGAATAATGATAATAATTTCAATTTACAAATTATGTAATTTAACTAAATAATTCATTCTATAATTAATTTAAAGATTCGAAACAGAACAAAGTTATCGTATTATCTCAATACATTGTGTTTTCACTTCTGACGACAGTCCTTATTTTTTGATTGATTTTTTAAAATATTTTTTTTAATTAAAAAAATGACGATCCCCTTTGTTTTTAATAATTATAAGTTTCAGCACACTGACGAATATAATTAAACGATGTAATAATAATAATCTTTGTTTTCTATGCCGAATTGTTGTGGTGAAAATGAACATAGCTTTTTTATGTATTTCTATTGTGAAATAGGTCGAAAACGGAACGAGATTGTAATATTAATTACATAATGATAGATAGTGTAATTTTTTATGTAATAATTAAAACAACAATTTGCCGACTATAAATGGAAAGACGGGATACGATTTCGTGACCTCTGTGTTTCTTCAGTATGACCTCTAGATTAAAAATATTATCGATGGAAATCTTTAATGTTTCAGTAATTTTAGCTGCCATTTTAGAGAATGTTAACAGTACACTTGCTAAAAGACAGTGAGCGATAGAACCGCCGTGACAGATGGAATTCTAATGATGTCGCGTTAGTAGACGCCAGCCTAAGGCATTATTAATTCACAGTGCTCGTTTATCATAAACTCCGATGTATGTTAACGACTCGAATGAAGGCACGCCGACCGTATTCCCTAATTGCTTGATGTGCCACTTAATAGCTCTTAGTGCGTCTCTATTGAACTAAGTTAAGGATTGTTTGATGCCTGTTCATTACCGGAAAGCTGTGAGTCATACACAACGTTATTAATAAGGCTGGCTGTTAAGTGATTGTAGGATGTTTGAAATGTTGAACGGCATCTTAGTAATTCCAGCTTCGAAACTCGTGCTAGACAAAAGTATCGAATAACATCCAAAGTTACGTCTGTTTTAATTAAGATAGTCATTAAAAACAACTAAGTTTTATTGTTTTTACCATTTATGTACACAAATAAGTGTCCTGTGTGGGTTTTGAATCCACAATACTCGGCGCGGTGGCAGTAACAAGACGCTGGCTTAAACCACTGCGATGTCCGATTTGGTTATTAAATTTAGATAATTATGTTGCTTTTACCTCAAGTATTATTATTTTATTTGTTATATCTTTAGTCTTTAAATTGAAGAGTTAGTACTCTCGGTAGATGAATAATCCATCTATCTACATAAATTAAAATAAATTGCAGAATGTATGTAAGGGCAATACTTTAGAACAGCTATATGTTTTTGGCAAGTTTTTTTTTGTAATTCTCAGGACACGATTTGTAAGAAAAGATAATGTTTAACAATCTCCAGATAATAACGTGAGTGAATTAGATAGACAGATGAGAGGAACAGTAATGAGATTATTAAAAATATTGACAGACTTGACAAGATAACGTTCAATTGTTCAATAGTCATACTGTAAAAGGAATATGTTATTGCATTTTATACTTAGTACATCCTTTCGTAGCCTTGGCTAGATAGTTTAAAACAAAAGTTCAATGTATCTATGTAATTTATGTCAGCGACATTAATCAATTATCAAACTTGGTTTTCCATGAACTACAATCCATCAAGTCACGTAATGAAGGTAATGATGTTACGTCGGCCTTGATGAAATTAAGTAATTTTGCAACGGCACCAACTCCACACTGTATAAGCTAATGATAGTGGATGTACGCTCCACCGCCCGTCGTGTTGCAACATCACCCCGGTTATTTCCGGAACCGCTTAGAAATTGGGTTGCCTGTGGTTCTTACGTCCCGTACGCGAACATTCGATTTCGTTAATGGACCTTGCCAGTCTTGATTTCGGATTTGCAAACGTTAATTCGAATTTCCGGGATAATGTATCGATTTCTCGCTTACTTTGTAAGGATATGTCGACAATGGGATCCTTGTTTAACATAATTTCTGTATCGATAATATCAGGTGTAAGTTTGTAGTGAACAAGTGAGGACGGTTAATTGTTTTATTGAAATGGCACAGACGTAACTGAATTATATTTATAAATTGTTATAAATTGTTGTTATTCACTAGTGTTGTGAGCTGTGTTTTATGTTATAATAATTATAAGAGAGCTGCGTGCCTTCACAAATCTATATCGGTATGTAATGTTTGTTTAACTGTTACGGAACCAGTGAAACGGAATGTTATTTTGTATTTTATGCTTTTCGCTCGCGGCTTCGCTCGTGTATATAAGATTTATATTTTTTAGTATAGTTAAGTAATTAAATTTATTTATTGCATGGTTTATTAGAAAAATGTTATGGCTTCACACGGTTGTAGTAAAAAGACTTAATCGAATATTTCCGTATAATCTTCTGTTTTACTCAAACAATCATTTTTATAAGGAAATTTGTAACAAAGTAAATTTTTTTACATTTTTATTATGGCTTTAAGAAACATTTTCTTTCGTACGAACCTTGCTCTGACAATTACACAAACAAAAAAAATAGTCAAATAAGTGCAGACGTTCTGATATTATGCGTTTACATACATTCGGTAATGGTTATTGGTGATACAGATTTTTCAGTTTGATACAAAATTTGAAAAAAATCCACAGGATGTTTATCATCACCTTCTGAAAGTATCAGGGGTTGCATTTAAAAAAAGATTACTGTTACTGGTTTCAGCATGAATGGGTCGGCTCGTCTGGGGTAGTACCACCCTCTCACAGAAAGCCAACGTGAAGTAACGGTGCTTGCATTGTCACCTCCCTTCCCTCCTCCTTCTCCCTATTCCCTCATACACAGGTTGGCAACGCACTGGCGACTCCCCTGGTGTTGCTAGTGTCTATGTATGGTGGTGATCACTTAACATCAGGTGACCCACGTGTTCGTTTGCCTCCTTTTGATATAAAAAAAAAAGATTTTCTCGTTAATTATGTTATAGAGTATAAGTATCAAGTATGAAATAAATGTCAAACAAACTATGTAGGTCTCTCTTCGAACCCTTGGCAGTTGCATTTCGAGAGATCTCTTTTCAAACGTTGTCTTCAATAAATATTATCATTCTTACCAAATTTCTACTCTTAACAGTACTTTATGCTGAACGATAATAAATCAGTCCATATTTGGACGATGTACGTAAATTGTTTTACTACTTATGGCCGTAATTTTAAGCAGTCTTAGATAAGAGTGATCTAACATTATCTTATCATCTATATTTCTTCGTACGAATAAAGATTACGCATACGTATGGAATTTATATTATACTACACACAAGTACATATCGTAAATAAAATACAAGTGGGGAGGTCTGTTTCCACGCAGAACACCGTTGGTATTCTCGTTCGATGTCGTTTGAAGGCCGTCTACTTCAATGACTTACGTTTATTCGAAAAGTGAGAGAGACAAGCTATGCAAGAATCACGACATATTATTAAACAAATTCCTCTGCCACGTCTGTCTGTCTGTTCGCGATAAACTGAAAAACTACTGATTGGATTTTCATGCGGTTTTCATCAGTGGATAAAGTGATTCATGAGGAAGGTTTAGGTATATCATTTGTTACGGTTTTTTTTATTATCAGGACGGGGCATCGTCCCCCGGACTCGCTAGTATAAATATAAAAAGAAATATTAACACTTTAAGTATTGATTACTAGGCATAATTTTTTTTTATTACGAAAAAATTAGCTTTGAGGAGGAGGCAAAATGTATAAATATAGTATAAATGTAATGGTGGTAGTTAGGTGTTAGGATGTTAGGTGGAAGAGCCAGCTGAAGCTATTAATGGTTTCAGCATGAATGGGTTGGCTCACCCGGGGTAGTAGGTACTAATTTCTCATACAAAACCGACTTGAAGTAACAGTGCCTGCATCGTTGCGTTTCGTTCGGTCTGTGAGAGCGCCGGTGGTCCCACCTCAGCTCCCCTTCCCCTTACTCCCCCTTTCCATTAAGACAGGTTGGCAACGCACTGGCGACTCCCCTAGTGTTGTAAGTGTCTATGGACGGTGGTGATCACTTAATACCAGATGACACACCTGTCCGTTTGCCTCCTATGATATAAAAAAAAATGTAATAAGAAATATTAACACATCATGTATTGATTAGTAGATATAATTCGGTTTATTACAAAACATATTGCTCTGACGCCTTACCACCGCCGCACCACCCTTCAATTTATTTTATGCTGGCGGAAATCAAACCATTTATTTATTTAAATTTTAGTTCGCTGGTGTAACATGCTCACAGGTACTACCAATAAGAATAACACTGACTTTAAACCAGTTGTACGTATGGCTCGTTTATGCAATGAGTTCGCAGAGAGGTGAGGTGTGCTTAAATCTCATTAGACATATTTGACCATCGAACTTTTTAATCCATAAGGACAATTAAATACACTAGTGGGCGCCCAGTGGTCGACATTCGACCATAGTTCATTGATTTTTTTAAGTTGCATAGCAACCTCCTTTACAACCTTTTTTGAAGTCCTTTATTGACAGATGTCAAAATGTCTTTTTTATTTACATGTGTGTATATGTTGTGTAAAATTGAAGCATTAGTGTGAGTAATGCATATTTTATTTTATTTAATGTACTTCTAATGCATTTTACATAAAATAAATAGCTTTCTGCACTTCTCCTCCATATAAACTTTAACTATGCCTTTCACGTTCATCCGTTCTCCCAATTCCGTTAAAAAGGGATACAAAGTTTAAGTTTCACGTATTAATATATATGATACAATATCCATGACTATTTAATAAATATTCAATAAATTGTATTTCAATTTTCGTGATTATATTTGCAATCTTGTTTCCTTTTCCATAGGTTAATTTTAATTTTCATAGATTATTTTTTCTACTTTTTATTTGTTTTACAAATGTTTATCAATAATATTCTGTTTTATATATTTCATTAATAGTGTATGTTCTGTCAATGCGATATCGCGTTGTATGTTTTCAGTTTAGTAAGCTCCTCATTATTGTTATTATTATATTTCCGAATGTTGCATTATCCACAATCTATACTAATATTATAAAGAGGTAAAAGTTTGTGAGTTTGTTACGTTGTAGGGGGTAATATCTGGATCTACTAAGCTGATTTTGAAAATTCTTTTACCAATAGAAAGCCACGTTATCTGTGAATGTCATAGGCTATATACAAACCCGAAAAATGAATAGACTTTTTTATGGAGGTCCGATTAGCAAAGTCGGAGAAAAAACGGTCGAACGAAATCTTTTCTTACGAACACTAGCTTAACGACGAGAGATTTTTTTTTCAAACTGTTAACGGTGTTGACTTAACCAAGGTCTTATCAGCTTCACCGGACTACTAAGGCGAGCGCTTAAGGCACTCAGCCGATTTTATTTGACAATGAGAGATATATGATTGTGTTCCAGAGAAAAGTTGTAGAGCTTGATAATGGATACAAAAAGTCAGCGACAGCATATATCTAACTTTTATGTTTAAGTCACAAAAAATATTTGTTTATAAATGTTTACCGCCCAACGAAGTGGGCACGGGTCAGCTAGTTGTAAATAAACAACTTAATAAATACAACTAACGCCTGGACCATTAACCATTTAGTTAACAGAGATCCAGACACGTTGTAATAAACGTTTAACAATTCCTTGAACTCAAATAATCACACATTAAACAAACACTCGACATTTATTAGTAGTTTCGGAATCTTCGACGCGAGTCTATTAGTTAGAAACAGATTAGTTATCGATCGTATAACGTTCAGGTTTACTTATTGGTTTTACGGTACACCGAAAACGGTCACTCCTGTCTCTTTTAATTGAACACCCTTCTTCTTACCCTTAACTCACATAAGTAGGGTCGATACAACATGTTTGTCATATTGTGATATATGATTTGGCTTAATTTTTACGAATGGCCGCCTGCCTCACATCAACCCGCCTAGGGATTTTTTGTTGTACCATTGTACTTATGATTATTATTATATAGTTACGAAGTCTGATGGGATCTTATCTTCTTACCTTTTAATTGAACAATATCCTGACTAATATTATAAATGCGAAAATGAGTTGGTTCGTTACGCTTGGTCATCGTGAAATTTTATTCGGTAGTAAAAGTACTATTCTTGGGTGATAAGTCAGATCTACATTAAAGCGAGCGAAGTCGCTAGTAAAATCTAGTTCCGCTTGTTAAATTTATAAATAGAATAATGACTGATGACTTCTAATTGTAAATAGATGGTGAAACGTTAAGTAATGGCTTTTCTCTCGATAGGTATCTACGTAATTTCAATAAAGAATAATATACATTAACATACGGTTATACTATTTTTTTAACAAGAATATTAATTATCATAAAAATAAAATTAACCATATACTTAATTAAAACCAAACCAATATAATTAATATTAACCAGTTTACATACTGCTAGTATATAAAATACATGATCGAATAAAGACTACCTTTGCTAATAAATAATTATAGTAAAGAGATAGTTTGTGTGTTCGCCGATAATAATCTCTGGAATTAGTGATCGGATTGTGAAAATTCTTTTTTGATAAAAATTACCTTCTCTGAATGAAGTCACAGGCGAATGCTGGTTACGTGTAAAATAAGATTACGTTATAGATATCCATTAAATAACTAGCTGATCCTGGCGACTTCGGTCGCTTGAAAATGATTATATGGTTGTAAAAAAAAAGAAATTAGTCAAGAAAGTGCAAATGTCTTGAAGTAATGCGATTACATACATTCAGCAACTGATTATTTTATATAGGTTAATAACTATTTTTGGTTAATGATAGATGAAAGACTGTTAGAAACATGGTGAGATTATTGTAATGAAAATACGGTCATAAAATTATAATTAATAATTATAGAATATTTTAGTAACATAGTAAATCATACAGTGCTGTACACATAACTGGCTTTATAATAAAAATATAGACTTGTGCTGTCGTCAACTATCCAGTGCTTGTGTTGCTTATGCAAATTGCGAGATTTCATCGGCAAGGTATTAAATACAGGTTCTAAAACAAGTCAACTTTCATCAAGGATGTTCTCCAAGGCCTTCTGTGCTGTCAAAATAGCTCGTAGGTAACA
This sequence comes from Antheraea pernyi, assembly GCA_015888305.1. Taxonomy (NCBI): domain Eukaryota; kingdom Metazoa; phylum Arthropoda; class Insecta; order Lepidoptera; family Saturniidae; genus Antheraea; species Antheraea pernyi. The sequence continues at coordinate 159,480 of MU159464.1, read as the reverse complement.
GTTCTTTTAACTCGAGATAGTACCTGCCAGCATCTGTCGTACTGTACTCGAGCGGGCCAGTTCCGACGCACGTTGCACGAGCGAGATTGGACCTACGTAGTATAGTAATAATAACTGTTTTCGATTATAATATTTACAATAATGCGTAGGTCTGGTATTTTAATGGCTTAAAGCTGGATCTGTACACGCTTTAGGTTCTTGTATTGTTCCATAGTAATATATAATATAACGTGTATAAATTGTTTATTAAATGTAACATATTAATGTAATTTGTACATTTACTCAATAGTTACGGATTAAAGTTTGTATAGCGTAGCAGTAAAATAGGTACGAGAAGGTACCTTACCTTTAAGGAAAATATTTAGTAGTGCGGGTTTGGAAATAGTTATATAAAAAATGTACCGTGTTATTATAAAAAAGTTAAATACGTACTGAATATTTGCTTCATAAAAGTTTGGATACTTTCGTATTAAATGCACCGCGCTCACCAGTCGCTAGTCGTGCTTGGTAGTCGAAGAATAAAGAAATAATTTTAGTGATTGAAAAAATATCATAAAATTGGTGGTAGAGCCACGCTGGAACTGTTACTGGTTTCAGCGTGAATGGGTCGGCTCGTCTGGGGTAGTACCACCCTCTCATAGAAAACCGACGTGAAGTAACAGTGCTTGCATTGTTGCGTTTCGTTCGGTCAGTGAGAGCGCCGGAGGCCCACCTCCCCTCCCTTCTCCTCTCTCCTCTCCCTCTCCCTCTCCCACCCCTAACCTTTCCCCCAAAGGGTGGCAGCGCACTAGCAACTCCTCTGGTGTTGTTAGTGTCCATGGACGGTGGTGATCACTTAACATCAGGTGAGACACCTGTTCGTTTGCCACCTATGACATAAAAAAAAAAAAAATTAAAATTAACTGAGAATGTCCGACAATTGTCACCTCCACATTTAGACTCATACCGCCGTGTGGACGGTGGTGATCACTTAACATCAGGTGAGACACCTGTTCGTTTGCCACCTATGACATAAAAAAAAAAAAAATTAAAATTAACTGAGAATGTCCGACAATTGTCACCTCCACATTTAGACTCATACCGCCGTGCAACGAGATGCATCAGCACTGATTTTCAAGCTATGTACAGTACCCGGCTTTCGATTTGTCATGTCGGGGAGAAGACCGAGATAGTCGTCTAAGCCTAAGTTTTCTTATATCGTTATCTCTGTCTATCGCAGTCACTGCGCTGTCCGATAGAGAGAACGCTTTACAAAGCCTGAGTGAGCTGATCTTTGCGGGACGTCTCACTGTTCTTCCTGACGCGACGTGTTAAACCAATGCTGACTATTGTACGAATGCCCATAATATTATAATAACTTTGAGCGAATATAGAACGAGCAAAAATGACCAAAAGAAGCTGAAACTAATCGCTAAATTACATAACAGACTTTCTTGTTTTTATTTTTTTTAATGCTCCATACAATGATTAGTTGAGGTCCCGTATTAAATTTATGGAAATAATATAACTTTTAAATATTTTAATTCCTGTATGAATATTTAAAACTTTAATGAAATAGTTACCAGATATAACGGTGCCAATAGGTAGACAATGCCACAGAGGAAACTAATTAGTGACCGAAAATATGTTTATCCACTGCTTTTTTGCTTAAAAAATTTTGATTAGAATAAATAAAAGACCGTTGCCTCTGCACAATAATTTAAATATTGACTAAAATTTCTTATTGTATATCGATACTCTCGAATCCTAACTAATAAATGCGAATGTCAGTTAGTTTGTACATATGTTTTGTATTGTTTTATGCCTTACCTATTCAACCGATCATAACGAAAATTTGTATAAAAGGCATACATTTCATACAAAAAAAATGTTCCCTAATCTAATTAATGATAGATGAAAGACTGTTAGAAACATGGTGAGATTATTGTAATGAAAATACGGTCATAAAATTATAATTAATAATTATAGAATATTTTAGTAACATAGTAAATCATACAGTGCTGTACACATAACTGGCTTTATAATAAAAATATAGACTTGTGCTGTCGTCAACTATCCAGTGCTTGTGTTGCTTATGCAAATTGCGAGATTTCATCGGCAAGGTATTAAATACAGGTTCTAAAACAAGTCAACTTTCATCAAGGATGTTCTCCAAGGCCTTCTGTGCTGTCAAAATAGCTCGTAGGTAACAGTTCTTTTAACTCGAGATAGTACCTGCCAGCATCTGTCGTACTGTACTCGAGCGGGCCAGTTCCGACGCACGTTGCACGAGCGAGATTGGACCTACGTAGTATAGTAATAATAACTGTTTTCGATTATAATATTTACAATAATGCGTAGGTCTGGTATTTTAATGGCTTAAAGCTGGATCTGTACACGCTTTAGGTTCTTGTATTGTTCCATAGTAATATATAATATAACGTGTATAAATTGTTTATTAAATGTAACATATTAATGTAATTTGTACATTTACTCAATAGTTACGGATTAAAGTTTGTATAGCGTAGCAGTAAAATAGGTACGAGAAGGTACCTTACCTTTAAGGAAAATATTTAGTAGTGCGGGTTTGGAAATAGTTATATAAAAAATGTACCGTGTTATTATAAAAAAGTTAAATACGTACTGAATATTTGCTTCATAAAAGTTTGGATACTTTCGTATTAAATGCACCGCGCTCACCAGTCGCTAGTCGTGCTTGGTAGTCGAAGAATAAAGAAATAATTTTAGTGATTGAAAAAATATCATAAAATTGGTGGTAGAGCCACGCTGGAACTGTTACTGGTTTCAGCGTGAATGGGTCGGCTCGTCTGGGGTAGTACCACCCTCTCATAGAAAACCGACGTGAAGTAACAGTGCTTGCATTGTTGCGTTTCGTTCGGTCAGTGAGAGCGCCGGAGGCCCACCTCCCCTCCCTTCTCCTCTCTCCTCTCCCTCTCCCACCCCTAACCATTCCCCCAAAGGGTGGCAGCGCACTAGCAACTCCTCTGGTGTTGTTAGTGTCCATGGACGGTGGTGATCACTTAACATCAGGTGAGACACCTGTTCGTTTGCCACCTATGACATAAAAAAAAAAAAAATTAAAATTAACTGAGAATGTCCGACAATTGTCACCTCCACATTTAGACTCATACCGCCGTGCAACGAGATGCATCAGCACTGATTTTCAAGCTATGTACAGTACCCGGCTTTCGATTTGTCATGTCGGGGAGAAGACCGAGATAGTCGTCTAAGCCTAAGTTTTCTTATATCGTTATCTCTGTCTATCGCAGTCACTGCGCTGTCCGATAGAGAGAACGCTTTACAAAGCCTGAGTGAGCTGATCTTTGCGGGACGTCTCACTGTTCTTCCTGACGCGACGTGTTAAACCAATGCTGACTATTGTACGAATGCCCATAATATTATAATAACTTTGAGCGAATATAGAACGAGCAAAAATGACCGAAAGAAGCTGAAACTAATCGCTAAATTACATAACAGACTTTCTTGTTTTTATTTTTTTTAATGCTCCATACAATGATTAGTTGAGGTCCCGTATTAAATTTATGGAAATAATATAACTTTTGAATATTTTAATTCCTGTATGAATATTTAAAACTTTAATGAAATAGTTACCAGATATAACGGTGCCAATAGGTAGACAATGCCACAGAGGAAACTAATTAGTGACCGAAAATATGTTTATCCACTGCTTTTTTGCTTAAAAAAATTTGATTAGAATAAATAAAAGACCGTTGCCTCTGCACAATACTTTAAATATTGACTAAAATTTCTTATTGTATATCGATACTCTCGAATCCTAACTAATAAATGCGAATGTCAGTTAGTTTGTACATATGTTTCGTATTGTTTTATGCCTTACCTAATAAGTCAGATCTACGTTAAAGCGAGCAAAGTCGCTAGTAAAATCTAGTTCCGCTTGTTAAATTTATAAATAGAATAATGACTGATGACTTCTAATTGTAAATAGATGGTGAAACGTTAAGTAATGGCTTTTCTCTCGATAGGTATCTACGTAATTTCAATAAAGAATAATATACATTAACATACGGTTATACTATTTTTTTAACAAGAATATTAATTAACATAAAAATAAAATTAACCATATAATTAAAACCAAACCAATATAATTAATACTAACCAGTTTACATACTGCTAGTATATAAAATACATGATCGAATAAAGACTACCTTTGCTAATAAATAATTATAGTAAAGAGATAGTTTGTGTGTTCGCCGATAATAATCTCTGGAATTAGTGATCGGATTGTGAAAATTCTTTTTTGATAAAAATTACCTTCTCTGAATGAAGTCACAGGCGAATGCTGGTTACGTGTAAAATAAGATTACGTTATAGATATCCATTAAATAACTAGCTGATCCTGGCGACTTCGGTCGCTTGAAAATGATTATATGGTTGTAAAAAAAAAGAAATTAGTCAAGAAAGTGCAAATGTCTTGAAGTAATGCGATTACATACATTCAGCAACTGATTATTTTATATAGGTTAATAACTATTTTTGGTTAATGATAGATGAAAGACTGTTAGAAACATGGTGAGATTATTGTAATGAAAATACGGTCATAAAATTATAATTAATAATTATAGAATATTTTAGTAACATAGTAAATCATACAGTGCTGTACACATAACTGGCTTTATAATAAAAATATAGACTTGTGCTGTCGTCAACTATCCAGTGCTTGTGTTGCTTATGCAAATTGCGAGATTTCATCGGCAAGGTATTAAATACAGGTTCTAAAACAAGTCAACTTTCATCAAGGATGTTCTCCAAGGCCTTCTGTGCTGTCAAAATAGCTCGTAGGTAACAGTTCTTTTAACTCGAGATAGTACCTGCCAGCATCTGTCGTACTGTACTCGAGCGGGCCAGTTCCGACGCACGTTGCACGAGCGAGATTGGACCTACGTAGTATAGTAATAATAACTGTTTTCGATTATAATATTTACAATAATGCGTAGGTCTGGTATTTTAATGGCTTAAAGCTGGATCTGTACACGCTTTAGGTTCTTGTATTGTTCCATAGTAATATATAATATAACGTGTATAAATTGTTTATTAAATGTAACATATTAATGTAATTTGTACATTTACTCAATAGTTACGGATTAAAGTTTGTATAGCGTAGCAGTAAAATAGGTACGAGAAGGTACCTTACCTTTAAGGAAAATATTTAGTAGTGCGGGTTTGGAAATAGTTATATAAAAAAGTATCCAAACTTTTATGAAGCAAATATTCAGTACGTATTTAACTTTTTTATAATAACACGGTACATTTTTTATATAACTATTTCCAAACCCGCACTACTAAATATTTTCCTTAAAGGTAAGGTACCTTCTCGTACCTATTTTACTGCTACGCTATACAAACTTTAATCCGTAACTATTGAGTAAATGTGTTACTGGTTTCAGCGTGAATGGGTCGGCTCGTCTGGGGTAGTACCACCCTCTCATAGAAAACCGACGTGAAGTAACAGTGCTTGCATTGTTGCGTTTCGTTCGGTCAGTGAGAGCGCCGGAGGCCCACCTCCCCTCCCTTCTCCTCTCTCCCCTCTCCCTCCCCTAA
>MU159464.1:125077-153542 GCA_015888305.1 Antheraea pernyi | reverse complement strand
AATGTCCGACAATTGTCACCTCCACATTTAGACTCATACCGCCGTGCAACGAGATGCATCAGCACTGATTTTCAAGCTATGTACAGTACCCGGCTTTCGATTTGTCATGTCGGGGAGAAGACCGAGATAGTCGTCTAAGCCTAAGTTTTCTTATATCGTTATCTCTGTCTATCGCAGTCACTGCGCTGTCCGATAGAGAGAACGCTTTACAAAGCCTGAGTGAGCTGATCTTTGCGGGACGTCTCACTGTTCTTCCTGACGCGACGTGTTAAACCAATGCTGACTATTGTACGAATGCCCATAATATTATAATAACTTTGAGCGAATATAGAACGAGCAAAAATGACCGAAAGAAGCTGAAACTAATCGCTAAATTACATAACAGACTTTCCTGTTTTTATTTTTTTTTAATGCTCCATACAATGATTAGTTGAGGTCCCGTATTAAATTTATGGAAATAATATAACTTTTGAATATTTTAATTCCTGTATGAATATTTAAAGTTTTAATGAAATAGTTACCAGATATAACGGTGCCAATAGGTAGACAATGCCACAGAGGAAACTAATTAGTGACCGAAAATATGTTTATCCACTGCTTTTTTGCTTAAAAAATTTTGATTAGAATAAATAAAAGACCGTTGCCTCTGCACAATAATTTAAATATTGACTAAAATTTCTTATTGTATATCGATACTCTCGAATCCTAACTAATAAATGCGAATGTCAGTTAGTTTGTACATATGTTTCGTATTGTTTTATGCCTTACCTATTCAACCGATCATAACGAAAATTTGTATACAGAAAAAGGCATACATTTCATACAAAAAAAATGTTCCCTAATCTAAACGAACATGGACGATACCGTGGGTAAAATTTCTTTTTTTTATAATATAGGAGGCAAACGAACAGGCGTGTCACCTGATAGTACCAGCCACCCTCTCACAGAAAACCGACGTGAAGTAACAGTGCTTGCATTGTTGCGTTTCGTTCGGTCAGTGAGAGCGTCGGAAACCCACCTCCCCTTCCACTTTCCCCTACCCTTCCCTTCCTCTCCACCCCCAACACAGGCTAACAATACACTTGCGACTCCCCTAGTGTTGCAAGTGTCTATGGACGGTGGTGATCACTTACATCAGGTGACCCACCTGTTCGTATGATATAAAAAAATAGTAAGTCATCACCGCCGTCCATAGACACTAGCAACACCAAGGGAGTCGCAAGTGCGTTGCCAGCCTGTTTATGAGGGGAAGAGTAGGGGAGGGGAGGTGGTCCTCAAGCGCTCACACTGACCTAACGAAATGTTACTTCAATGCAAGCACCGTTACTTCACGTCGGTGTTTCTGTGGGTCGGGTGGTAGTACCACGGACGAGCCGACCCATTCATGCTGAAACCAGTAATAGCTTCAGCATGGCTTTACCACCATACAAAATCTAGTAAAGGAATAAATATGCTATAATTTTGATGTTTCCAGTTTCTGTTTGTAGTATCAAATTGGGGGTTAACATAGAGGTGAGAATAATTTCCTTATTGAAAACGTGACGCTACGGATGTTTGCACTTATGAACTCAAAAGGATATGTGTTAAACTAATTCACTTACAATGACGATTGGAACGTTTAATGAGATAACTTTGGCATTACCACTATAATTGTTATCAAAGACGTTTTTATTTACATGACGTATGCATTTTTTTTTACTTGACTCATCATTAAATTGAGAAATGATTTATGAATGTTAAATATATAGTTAGCTGCCTAATAAACAAGCCAGGTGATCGTGTGGTTTGACCGGTGGAATTTCAAGCTGACGTCCGCAACCACATACTTTCGTATTAAATGCACCGCGCTCACCAGTCGCTAGTCGTGCTTGGTAGTCGAAGAATAAAGAAATAATTTTAGTGATTGAAAAAATATCATAAAATTGGTGGTAGAGCCACGCTGGAACTGTTACTGGTTTCAGCGTGAATGGGTCGGCTCGTCTGGGGTAAATAATTTTAGTGATTGAAAAAATATCATAAAATTGGTGGTAGAGCCACGCTGGAACTGTTACTGGTTTCAGCGTGAATGGGTCGGCTCGTCTGGGGTAGTACCACCCTCTCATAGAAAACCGACGTGAAGTAACAGTGCTTGCATTGTTGCGCACTAGCAACTCCTCTGGTGTTGTTAGTGTCCATGGACGGTGGTGATCACTTAACATCAGGTGAGACACCTGTTCGTTTGCCACCTATGACATAAAAAAAAAAAAAATTAAAATTAACTGAGAATGTCCGACAATTGTCACCTCCACATTTAGACTCATACCGCCGTGCAACGAGATGCATCAGCACTGATTTTCAAGCTATGTACAGTACCCGGCTTTCGATTTGTCATGTCGGGGAGAAGACCGAGATAGTCGTCTAAGCCTAAGTTTTCTTATATCGTTATCTCTGTCTATCGCAGTCACTGCGCTGTCCGATAGAGAGAACGCTTTACAAAGCCTGAGTGAGCTGATCTTTGCGGGACGTCTCACTGTTCTTCCTGACGCGACGTGTTAAACCAATGCTGACTATTGTACGAATGCCCATAATATTATAATAACTTTGAGCGAATATAGAACGAGCAAAAATGACCGAAAGAAGCTGAAACTAATCGCTAAATTACATAACAGACTTTCCTGTTTTTATTTTTTTTTAATGCTCCATACAATGATTAGTTGAGGTCCCGTATTAAATTTATGGAAATAATATAACTTTTGAATATTTTAATTCCTGTATGAATATTTAAAGTTTTAATGAAATAGTTACCAGATATAACGGTGCCAATAGGTAGACAATGCCACAGAGGAAACTAATTAGTGACCGAAAATATGTTTATCCACTGCTTTTTTGCTTAAAAAAATTTGATTAGAATAAATAAAAGACCGTTGCCTCTGCACAATACTTTAAATATTGACTAAAATTTCTTATTGTATATCGATACTCTCGAATCCTAACTAATAAATGCGAATGTCAGTTAGTTTGTACATATGTTTTGTATTGTTTTATGCCTTACCTATTCAACCGATCATAACGAAAATTTGTATAAAAGGCATACATTTCATACAAAAAAAATGTTCCCTAATCTAAACGAACATGGACGATACCGTGGGTAAAATTTCTTTTTTTTATAATATAGGAGGCAAACGAACAGGCGTGTCACCTGATAGTACCAGCCACCCTCTCACAGAAAACGGACGTGAAGTAACAGTGCTTGCATTGTTGCGTTTCGTTCGGTCAGTGAGAGCGTCGGAAACCCACCTCCCCTTCCACTTTCCCCTACCCTTCCCTTCCTCTCCACCCCCAACACAGGCTAACAATACACTTGCGACTCCCCTAGTGTTGCAAGTGTCTATGGACGGTGGTGATCACTTACATCAGGTGACCCACCTGTTCGTATGATATAAAAAAATAGTAAGTGATCACCGCCGTCCATAGACACTAGCAACACCAAGGGAGTCGCAAGTGCGTTGCCAGCCTGTTTATGAGGGGAAGAGTAGGGGAGGGGAGGTGGTCCTCAAGCGCTCACACTGACCTAACGAAATGTTACTTCAATGCAAGCACCGTTACTTCACGTCGGTGTTTCTGTGGGTCGGGTGGTAGTACCACGGACGAGCCGACCCATTCATGCTGAAACCAGTAATAGCTTCAGCGTGGCTCTACCACCATACAAAATCTAGTAAAGGAATAAATATGCTATAATTTTGATGTTTCCAGTTTCTGTTTGTAGTATCAAATTGGGGGTTAACATAGAGGTGAGAATAATTTCCTTATTGAAAACGTGACGCTACGGATGTTTGCACTTATGAACTCAAAAGGATATGTGTTAAACTAATTCACTTACAATGACGTGCACTTATGAACTCAAAAGGATATGTGATAAACTAATTCACTTACAATGACGATTGGAACGTTTAATGAGATAACTTTGGCATTACCACTATAATTGTTATCAAAGACGTTTTTATTTACATGACGTATGCATTTTTTTTTACTTGACTCATCATCTATTACTTATTCCTAGTCACCAGCAACATTTTTTTTCACGAAAATCGAAAAAGTATATACACATGTTAAATTTACATTTATATTATATGTGTAGATAAGAAGAAGATAGAATTTTTTTCAGAATTCGCGTACAGTTACTAATTCAAATTCGTAAAACTATCGGCTGATGGTGTATAAAGACATCGTGAGGACACCTGAACCTGTGAAACGTTCTTGTAGTGCCAACGTATATGGAAAAATATTGAACTGTAGATTTTTTGATCAGAGTTTGAAATGGTCATTACCTTGTGGGCTGGCGTGACGATTATGCTCATACCTTTGGAAAAGGCCTATGGCCTCGCTGTACTTCTCTTACAGGCTTTTAATTACGAATTGATACCATCAATTTTTTAAAGCCTAATTTCGAATCTAATAATTCAAGCATAAATTAATAATTACAACTCGTACTTTTTCGGTTATCTATACTAAAGAGGTAAAGTTTGTGACGCTGTGAGTTTGTGACGTTGTAAGGGGTAATCTCAGAAACTACTGGTCCGATTTGAATAATTATTTCAGTGTTATATAGCTCATTCATCGAGAATGGTTATAGGCTATATATCATCACGCTAAGGCCAATAGGAGCGGAGCACAGATGAAAAATGTTTCAAAATCGAGATGTTTTTTTCTTTTTGAGAGCTTCTGCTGTGTGTCAGTCCAGAGTAGTAACTATTACTATGCGGACGAAGTCGCAAGCAGGGGCTATAATCTATATACTAATATTATAAAGAGGTATTATTAAGTAATAATAACTCTCTTACTATAGCCCAATTTAAATGAATAATTTTTAATTTTTAAAACTTAAAAGCCTAACTAAATATCAGTCGATTTTCGACGCAGATGCCCTGCTCAATTCGTACGATTATCGTCCCATATCGGATTGCCGCCAGTAACAATGTCAGGTCGCTTTTATTACTTGTCCTTCCAGCTTGGAATGCTATTTAATTTACCGAATCTGATGTATTGAGATCAATACACCTTAAAAAATATCAGAAAATATACCGGAAATATTTTCTCATAAGCTTAAAAGACAAATATATGCGAATGTTAAGATTATTATGTATTTTATATTAATATACTTTTGCAGAATCTACGAAATAGGTATAGTATTGATTGACTGTTTAAATATTCATATCTTTAAAATTAGTCTTTAGAATATATATAATATTATATATATAATAGAATATATAATAGTAGGTTCAAATGTTATGTCAAGCGGGTCTTAATACATAAAAGTTATTACAGGGTGAACCAGTATGTGAACAATAGCGACGTCTGGAAGTGACACCTCTCTCTGTGCAACCACTAAAAACGAATGTAGCTTTATGTGTCTATTATGTTGTAATAATAAAAAATATATATATGTTATATATTATGAAAAGATAAACCAGATCGAATTTCTTGCCGGTTCTTCTCGATGACTGGGTTGTTTTCCGAACCGGTGGTAGCTTTGACGTTCATAAGTGCCTTCTCAGGGCCTAAATTGAATAAAGAGTATTTTGATTTTGAATAAATACTATTAATTGGTTTTACCGGTTATTGATAGTAAACAGTGTTTATTGTTAAACTATAAGCAAAAAAGAAACGATATTTTTTCAGGAGAGAACGCTGATGCGGCCATTTCGAGACTGATTACGTCATAGATTAGACCATCTGTAGCAACTAACACACTTACTGAGTCGTTAAATGCTCGCTCTAGAGGCAATTGTTAATTCTATTTGACTATTTATAGTGTCGGGGCAACGTTCTCGTAGATCCCTTCGTCAAGCGCTTTCACAGCGTATACGTTTGGGTTTTGCTTAATTAAAATTCTTCGAAGTTTGACCCTTGATATTTCAAAGCTCTTTCAGTATTACAATTCTCTAAAATCTCCGGAATTTCTACGAATTATACATAAATAACCGAAAAAGTTGCACAACAAATTTTATGAACTTCGGAATTGCTATTTAAGAATCAGAGAAGAGAACGAATTGGAAAGTGAATATAGAAGTTTCATTGAAAAATATAGTAACTATGTGATGTTTTTCTCACAGGTTTTTTATGAACCCGCGTCGTTGATCACACTTATGCTTTGCTTGTAAGATAAAATAGTTAGTTGGGAAGTTGTTACCAAAATTCTTCACTACATTATCCCGTTTTTTTTTCTATATCATAGGTGGCAAACGAACAGGTGGGTCACTTAATGTTGCCACCCTGTGTTTGGGGGTGTGGAGGTGGGTTTAAACGGCGGTCTCACTGACCAAACGAAACGCAACAATGCAAGCGCTATTACTTCACGTTGGTTTTCTGCGAGAGGGTGGTACTACCCCGGGCGAGCCGACACATTCATGCTGAAACCAGTAATATCTTCAGCGTGGCTCTACCACCTCTAAACTTTCATAACTTTGTCAATCAATAACTGTAAATTGCCTATCGAATAATCAAAATCTCTACTGTCTTCGAAATGAAGATTATTAGCCTCAAAAAACTGTTGTTTGTACTTAAATACAAATCCATGAAGGTTACCATATGTTAAACGTTCATAAAAATATCAATTGTTTTATGATACATATTATTTTTATATATTAATGTGTAACAGTTGTAAATCAAAATTATTCTGGTTCCTATGCCGGTTAGAAGTATCATAGAAGTAGTTATGTGACGGTTACGTGATTGATATTCGGACGTAATCGATGTGACCTGCATGCGATTGTAATTATTTTTCTAAGACACGCAATGTCTCTTCAGATTCCTAGTTAAGCGTTTCTGATGTTGCAATAAAACTATATATAACATCTACGACTATACCAGTTTACAAAAAGCCATAGTTTTTTTTTGTTTTTTCGAACTGACTACGCTATTGACCAAGCAAGGTCTTAACAGCTTCACCGGACTACAAGTCCACTATAAGTCCACTACAACTACAAAAGCCATAGTATTTACAGCAACACTATAAACTGGGTTTTTTTTTTAACATCAACCACAGACTGTATGGAAACACTTTGTGAACACTGTAGTCTGTATCTATTTTGCTCTTATTGTTATATTTGCAAAAGGGTATAATGATTTATAACTAACTGATACCCATTATTTGTCTACCAATATATTTCATGAACAGAGGAATAAACATAAGCAGAGTTGTGAAAGAAAAAATATACTTTGTTTAGAAAATTTCTTTGTAAACAGTTATTATTCGTTTACTTCCCCTCTCATGCGCATGCGTACCACATCTCTTACTCCACTTCTTCACGGCAAGAAACACACATCGTTGAGCGCGTATCGTTTAGAAAATCGTCTTTTCTTTTAACTTTAACAGTTACATATTAACAAATAAAGGTATCGTAATATTTGTTTAGATCAGAATCAAATGTCTGTTATGCGTGCATAACGACATACCTCTATCATTGTATTTGTATATAATAATGCTAAATTACATAACAGACTTTCCTGTTTTTATTTTTTTTTAATGCTCCATACAATGATTAGTTGAGGTCCCGTATTAAATTTATGGAAATAATATAACTTTTGAATATTTTAATTCCTGTATGAATATTTAAAGTTTTAATGAAATAGTTACCAGATATAACGGTGCCAATAGGTAGACAATGCCACAGAGGAAACTAATTAGTGACCGAAAATATGTTTATCCACTGCTTTTTTGCTTAAAAAATTTTGATTAGAATAAATAAAAGACCGTTGCCTCTGCACAATAATTTAAATATTGACTAAAATTTCTTATTGTATATCGATACTCTCGAATCCTAACTAATAAATGCGAATGTCAGTTAGTTTGTACATATGTTTCGTATTGTTTTATGCCTTACCTATTCAACCGATCATAACGAAAATTTGTATACAGAAAAAGGCATACATTTCATACAAAAAAAATGTTGTTCCCTAATCTAAACGAACATGGACGATACCGTGGGTAAAATTTCTTTTTTTTATAATATAGGAGGCAAACGAACAGGCGTGTCACCTGATAGTACCAGCCACCCTCTCACAGAAAACGGACGTGAAGTAACAGTGCTTGCATTGTTGCGTTTCGTTCGGTCAGTGAGAGCGCCGGAAACCCACCTCCCCTTCCACTTTCCCCTACCCTTCCCTTCCTCTCCACCCCCAACACAGGCTAACAATACACTTGCGACTCCCCTAGTGTTGCAAGTGTCTATGGACGGTTGTGATCACTTACATCAGGTGACCCACCTGTTCGTATGATATAAAAAAATAGTAAGTCATCACCGCCGTCCATAGACACTAGCAATACCAAGGGAGTCGCAAGTGCGTTGCCAGCCTGTTTATGAGGGGAAGAGTAGGGGGAGGGAGGTGGTCCTCAAGCGCTCACACTGACCTAACGAAATGTTACTTCAATGCAAGCACCGTTACTTCACGTCGGTGTTTCTGTGGGTCGGGTGGTAGTACCACGGACGAGCCGACCCATTCATGCTGAAACCAGTAATAGCTTCAGCATGGCTTTACCACCATACAAAATCTAGTAAAGGAATAAATATGCTATAATTTTGATGTTTCCAGTTTCTGTTTGTAGTATCAAATTGGTGGTTAACATAGAGGTGAGAATAATTTCCTTATTGAAAACGTGACGCTACGGATGTTTGCACTTATGAACTCAAAAGGATATGTGTTAAACTAATTCACTTACAATGACGATTGGAACGTTTAACGAGATAACTTTGGCATTACCACTATAATTGTTATCAAAGACATTTTTATTTTCATGACGTATGCATTTTTTTTTACTTGACTCATCATTAAATTGAGAAATCATATATGAATGTTAAATATCTAGTTGGCATAATTTCTTTTGCATTTTATTTTATTCGTTCTTTAAATATAAATAACTAGTCTCCGCCCGCGACTTGTTTCGCGTGGAATAGTTACTTCGGGCTAACGTTAACACGCAGCGGAAGCTTTAAAGAGGAAAAAAAATAACCGATTTTGAAACATTCTTCATTGGTGCTCCGCTCCTATTGGTCTTAGCGTGATGATATATAACCTTCCTCGATTAATCAGCTATATAACACTGAATTTTTGAAATCGGACCATTAGTTCCTGAGATTACCCCCTACAACGTCACAAACTTTAGCTCTTTATAATATTAGTATAGATGAAGCTACTTAATAAACAAGCTAGATGATCGAGTGGTTTGACCGGTGGAATTTCAAGCTGACGTCCGCAGCAACCAAGGATTTTTTCAGAATTCGCGTACCGTTGCTAATTTAAATTCGTAAAACTATCGGCTGATGGTTTATAGACATCATGAGGACACCTGAACCTGTGAAACGTTTTTGTAGTAGCACCGTATATGGATAAATATTGAACTGTAGATTTTTTGTCACAGTTTGAAGTGGTCATTACCTTGTGGACTGGCGTGATGATTATGCTCATACCTTTGGAAAAAGGCCTATGGCCTCGCTGTACTTCTCTTACAGGTTTTTAATTACGAATAGAAACCATCAATTTTTAAAGCCTAATTTCGAATCTTATAATTCAAGCATAAATTAATAATTACAACTCGTACTTTTTCGAAAAACAAACAAGCGTCACATATGCCGCATTGCCACAGCCGACATTTTATTATTTGTATTTACAGATAAAGGCATATCGATTAAAAATAACTCTCTTACTATAGCCTAATTTAAATAAATAATTTTTAATTTTAAAAACTTAAAACCCTAACTCTAACCTAAATATCAGTCGATTTTCGACGCAGATGCCCTGCTCAATTCGTACGATTATCGTCCCATATCGGATTGCCGCCAGTAACAATGTCAGGTCGCTTTTATTACTTGTCCTTCCAGCTTGGAATGCTATTTAATTTACCGAATCTGATGTATTGAGATCAATACACCTTAAAAAATATCAGAAAATATACCGGAAATATTTTCTCATAAGCTTAAAAGACAAATATATGCGAATGTTAAGATTATTATGTATTTTATATATAAATATACTTATGCAGAATCTACGAAATAGGTATAGTATTGATTGACTGTTTAAATATTCATATCTTTAAAATTAGTCTTTAGAATATATATAATATTATATATATAATAGAATATATAATAGTAGGTTTAAATGTTATGTCAAGCGGGTCTTAATACATAAAAGATAAACCAGATCGAGTTTCTTGCCGGTTCTTCTCGATGACTGGGTTGTTTTCCGAACCGGTGGTAGCTTTGACGTTCATAAGTGCCTTCTCAGGGCCTAAATTGAATAAAGAGTATTTTGATTTTGAATAAATACTATTAATTGGTTTTACCGGTTATTGATAGTAAACAGTGTTTATTTTTAAACTATAAGCAAAAAAGAAACGATATTTTTTCAGGAGAGAACGCTGATGCGGCCATTTCGAGACTGATTACGTCATAGATTAGACCATCTGTAGCAACTAACACACTTACTGAGTCGTTAAATGCTCGCTCTAGAGGCAATTGTTAATTCTATTTGACTATTTATAGTGTCGGGGCAACGTTCTCGTAGATCCCTTCGTCAAGCGCTTTCACAGCGTATACGTTTGGGTTTTGCTTAATTAAAATTCTTCGAAGTTTGGCCCGTGATATTTCAAAGCTTATTCTGTATTACAATTCTCTAAAATCTCCGGAATTTCTACGAATTATACATAAATAACCGAAAAAGTTGCACAACAAATTTTATGAAATTCGGAATTGCTATTTAAGAATCAGAGAAGAGAACGAATTGGAAAGTGAATATAGAAGTTTCATTGAAAAATGTAGTCACTATGCGATGTTTTTCAAATAGGTTTTTTATGAACCCGCGTCGTTGATGATACATATTATTTGCTTGTAAGATAAAATAGTTAGTTGGGAAGTTGTTATTTTTTTCTATATCATAGGTGGCAAACGGTCACTTAATGTTAAGTGATCACCACCGTCCGTAGACACTTGCAAACACCAGAAGAGTCGCAAGTGCGTTGCCACCCTGTGTTTGGGGGAGGGAAGGCGGGAAGGGGGAGGGGAGGTGTCTTTAAACGGCGGTCTCACTGACCAAACGAAACGCAACAATGCAAGCGCTGTTACTTCACGTTGGTTTTCTGCGAGAGGGTGGTACTACCCCGGGCGAGCCGACCCATTCATACTGAAACCAGTAAAAGCTTCAGCGTGGCTCTACCACCTCTAAGCTTTCATAACTTTGTCAATCAATAACTGTAAATTGCCTATCGAATAATCAAAATCTCTACTGTCTTCGAAATGAAGATTATTAGCCTCAAAAAACTGTTGTTTGTACTTAAATACAAATCCATGAAGGTTACCATATGTTAAACGTTCATAAAAATATCAATTGTTTTATGATACATATTATTTTTATATATTAATGTGTAACAGTTGTAAATCAAAATTATTCTGGTTCCTATGCCGGTTAGAAGTATCATAGAAGTAGTTATGTGACGGTTACGTGATTGATATTCGGACGTAATCGATGTGACCTGCATGCGATTGTAATTATTTTTCTAAGACACGCAATGTCTCTTCAGATTCCTAGTTAAGCGTTTCTGATGTTGCAATAAAACTATATATTACATCTACGACTATAGCAGTTTACGAAAAGCCATAGTAATTACAGCAACACTATAAACTGGTAATTTTTTAACATCAACCACAGACTGTGGAAACACTTTGTGATCACTATAGTCTGTATTTCTTTTGTCCTTGTCTTTATATTTGCAAAAAGGTATAATGATTTATAACTAACTGATACCCGTTATTTGTTTACCAATATATTTCATGTACAGAGGAATAAACATAAGCAGAGTTGTGAAAGAAAAATATACTTTGTTTAGAAAATTTCTTTATAAACAGTTATTATTCGTTTACTTCCCCACTCATACGCATGCGTACCACATCTCTTACTCCACTTCTTCACGGCAAGAAACACACATCGTTGAGCGCGTATCGTTTATAAAATCGTCTTTTCTTTACACTTTAATAATTACATATTAATAAATAAAGGTATCGTAATATTTTTTTAGATCACAATGAAATGTCTGTTATGCGTGCATAACGACATACCTCTATCATTGTATTTGTATATAATAATATAGATAGTGTTAACACCCACCTCCGGTGCCGCTGCATCACATTCAAGAGACGAGACTACAATACGACCGGAACATAGATATTAGCGCCACCATATTATAAATATACATCGACACTAGCGCCAACATTTTAGAGATACACATTGATACTAGCGCCACCATATTAGAGAGACACATTAACACTAGGGCCACCATATTACCGATACATAAATAACAATTATTAATATTATATAGATTTTAATAAGACTTGAATAAGAATGGATATCATTATATAGAATTGAATCATTAGTTTGATCATTATTAATAATAGTATATTCGTTGACTTCATAGTTCGGCCGTGAAAGGCAAGATGTCGCTTATCTACATGTCGAAACAGATTAATAACCATATTAAAGATACATAAATAAGGATAATTATATAAAATTGTTCTATAGCTTAAATAACATTAATTTGTTCATACTTTATTATTTATGTGTTACTTAAACTATTTTGCGGAATTATGTATAAATAGTAATCGCTTTGACTTATATAGATGGGCCTTTAAAAGGCAAGATGTCTGTGATATCTAGGCACTTCTTATATAACAAGTATTGTAAGGCGAAGCTCTGGCCAAATAAATAGTGACAGTATCTACGGAGTATTTATTGCCATTCCTGACTGCATCGACACTATACGTGATTAGTGTAATAATAGATAGATAAATATATAGGAGTATTTTGATGAGTTGTCCGGTGAAGTTGTTAAGGCATTGCGTAGTCAGTTCGAAAAAAATAATATTCTGATGAATGTTTTCATTATCTTGTACTAACATCCTTCTTTCTTTACTTCCAAAACCTTTGTTTAGCGAAATTATTGCTTGTATTACCTATTAAAAGTCATTAAACGCACCGTTCTTTAAATACCCCTGCAGTTTAACCTCAACTTAACTACTGTTTTCCACATGACTCCACCAATTCGGAACCAGTTTTCTCACATAACTCGCCACCAACCTCGACTTCTTAACTCGAAGTATCTAGCACACTCGGGTGCTTCTAATGCAATTTAGCGTATTGCGGTCGCCAATGGATTATTCGAAGCGTGTCTATTCACGGTTCAAGCACAGCCTTAACAATGTTATTCTTTCTGTAAGTAATTGAAATCTGTTAAATTCTTGTATCCTTAGACCTGAGCCTTTAAGAATCCATTTTATAGCATGATTAGTTAAAAGCATTGAGAAAATATCAAATAGTGACAATAAGTTGGTACTTCGTGGTCTTGGTCTTGGTCAAACCCGACTAGTAGCCGTCGGATGTACAATCCTGTATATCAGGGGTTCATAAACTTTAAAGATAACGGAACACGAACCAAATACCTTCTATTTTATGGAACCCCATATAAAACGATTACAAATCAGCACTGAAATTGATATACGGTTTTTTTTAAGAAATGTCTGTCTGTAATATAATTTGAAAAACATTATTCGCGCATTGTCTTTGGCTACGTGCGCTGCTGGGCTATACGCCTGTAGGGCTGAATCCTTGCTAACTAATTACCTATTTACATGAAAGTAGATGAGTCCTTCTCATCTCATTTTGCGCTATTTCAAAATAATATTTGTTACCGTGGTTGATAGCTAATAATAAATAATTTTAGCGGAACCCTGATGACTATTCTACGGAATCCCTAGGTTCCGCGGAACCCAGTTTGGAAATCCCTGTTGTATATTATGTGTATAAAATAACTAGTTATGATCTTAGTAATTATCAAAAATGTCTTCAAGATGTATGTATGATTATGTATTACTTGTTATTTATTTAATTGGATTGTTTCCCCCAAACGAATGTCTTGTTTGATTTAATTGTACGTAAGTATTTACGTACATATATGGGTATGGGTGTATACCCATGAAGGTTATATTTAATACTTTTAGTTAAAATACAGTTGTAAGTATAACTATTATGATTATTTTGTTGTTGTGAGAAATATAATCACTAATAATAGCCGAGCGTCGCGCAATAAGACTGTGATGAATACTTACAACGAAACACCTATTCTACTCTCCCCTAATCTTCAATGATATTTTTTGTTAAAAGGAGTCCTAAATGCAAAGAGGTGCTCTTGAGATTTATATCGTACGGTCCGTGTTTCAAAGTTTAATATTCCTTACCAACAACGGGTTTTATTACGTGGCGTCATGAATGGATGCACAGCCGAGGGTTGGCCAAGGACGTTCATTGTGAAGATCCGGCTTGCTCGCGCGGATGGTCTATAGAGCTGTAGTCACAGTCTTTATGTTTTGAGACGGATTACGTACTTTGCGATGTAATAATCTGGGCCCGTTTGTAGACCATTGTAAAGATATTCTCATGAGAATTGTTATTTTTAAAATCTTTAGGCAGATCTATATATATAATGAAAGTAGTAGTTCCTTTGAGGATCAATGACGTCACAACTATGGAACTTAATTAAAATGTACGCTTATGTACAGTATTTGACTATTCGATGCAGATTTTTTAGTAGATAGTCCTATTTTTCTTGAGACTACGCAAAATTTCGAAAGTAAGTCCATAATTTTTCGGTAGTTTTTCGATATTTTCGAAATTCCCTTTAAGGGCTCTGCGTGTCCCGCGTGCCCTCACAAAAAAAACCCCGTTTCTATGCTACTTATTTGTTAGATTCAATTATCCATTTGCCATTTTTTTAATGCCCAACACAGCTGACCGGAACCCGCTAATGGAGTTATAAGATGTTTTCATACACAAAGTTTATATTATTATATTAAAAATGATTAGGTGGCATCTTTGAAGAGGGTTAGACAGTTGCTTTTGATAGAGTAGTGTAACGGTTCGCTTCTTACCTTATAGAATATTCATAACAAAAAAAGTTCAGTATACACCCATCTGGTACACGGTACTCGGCGATCAATAATTCATAAATTCCAAGGAAAGGAATAGCTTTAAACATTAATGGTGTGTGTACCTTAACAGAGTAACAACGTTATAAATTTTCACTTTTTTTTTCTTCAACTTTATATATTCAGTTTATGTTTTCTTTTAACGAGTTTTTGGCATTACAGTGTAAACTCTTAGTAACGAATTTTTCGTGGTAAGGGTTTTAGTTATAAGGTGCGAAGAGAACAAACAAATGGTTTTGTGGTAAACCAACCAACTTGAACTAATTTCTACGTTATAGACTGTTTTTCGTTATAACGAACTACGTTATAAAGAGTTTACACTTTATTTTCATTTTTAATCAGTGAATAATACGAGTGATGAACGACTGGAGATGATGTTCTTCATTGAATTATAAGGCAGAAGTACTGTATCGTTGGTTAGAATAATAATGGAATTCAAGTATTGATAAATTGATGCTATAGTGAATAATGCTGGTTGTATTAAAAATGATTATCGATTCACTAGATTACTTACTAGATTATTTGAAGAAATACATCTAGTATAGGAGCAAATCAAATCACGTATAAACTTTTTTCACCACGATCCCATTTATATATAAATAAAATTGTAGAGTCTGTTGTTATGCGTGCATCACGTAAAAACTATTTCATAGATTTTAGTCAACATATTTAGTATTACTTTTTAGACAGTTGATCCTTATTTAAAACAAAAATTATCACGGTAGCTTTATTTTTTTTATATCATAGGAGGCAAACGAACAGTCCTGATGTTAAGTGATCACCGCCGTCCATAGAAACTAGCAACACCAGAGCTTGTGTTTTGGGGGAAGGGTGGTGGAGTGGGGGGGGAGAAGAGAGGGAAGGGGAGATGGGCTTCCGGCACTCTCACTGACCGAACGAAACGCAACAATGCAAGCGCTGTTACTTCACGTCGGTTTTCTGCGAGGGTGGTACTACCCCGGGCGAGCCGACCCATTCATGCTGAAACCAGTAATAGCTTCAGCGTGGTTCTGACTTCACAATATAAAGTTATTTAAGATAATACGATGTTTATAAGCACTATACGTTTAGCCAAGTGGTGCAAGCGGTGTGGTGTGAATGAACAGGAGAGGGGAAGCAAATGGATAACATTGTTTACAAATAAATTATGTAAGCTAGATATATGTCTGCTTTCAATTTCTCTCTACGATTTTCTTCTTTACATAAAATATATAGTTGAGATAATAAACAGAGTAGACACATTCGCAGGTATCGGCTAGTTTTGATAATCCTGTTTATTAAAATATTCATTCGTCCAGCTCATTTAATGATGGTTCTCGAAGTTGTACAATTTATATACTTCTAATCATAAACAAATATAACTATAATACTGTTAGTTTATCATTGATTACATATCGCCGAGGAAAGCTATAGAATATCCTATCAGAATTATCTAGTATTCAACCCGGATCCTCGCTAACTATAAACGTACATAACATTACATTTTAATTGGACATCAGTTGCAGACACGTGATTAAAGGGAATAGGAGCTTTCGATTAGTATTCTACGTTTAGTTTACATTTAGTTTATTAGTTAAATTAATGCTATTAAAACCATGAGATTGCATCATACCGTAGCGTACTTTATACGTTTCAAGTGCAGCATATTCTACCAAGTTTTGTTACCGATTTTACCAACATAATTTTAAATAGTAATGTATGTGGTAGAGCCACGCTGAAGCTATTACCGGTTTCAGCATGAATGGGTCGACTCGTCCGGGGTAGTACCACCCTCTCATAGAAAACCGACGTGAAGTAACAGTGCTTGCATTGTTGCGTTTCGTTCGGTCAGTGAGAGCGCCGGAGGCCCATCTCTTCCCTCCCTCCTCCCCCTCCCCCCAAACACAGGCTGGCAGCGCACTTGCGACTCCCGTGGTGTTGTTAGTGTCTATGGACGGTGGTGATCACATAACATCAGATGACCCACAAGTTCGTTTGCCAGTTACGACATAAAAATAATAATAATCATTTTACGGCCTTTCATATTACTTAAATAGACTTACCATCTAAAAACAAGCACATTATCACTAACACCACCCTATTAGAGAGTTCGGCCTATAAAAGGCATAATGTCGTTGATCTGCAGGCACTTCTATGTTAAAGTTTACAACACGACCGGAACATTGATATTAGCGCCACCATATTATAAATATACATCGACGCTAGCGCCAACATATTAAAGATACATAAATTTTCATTGACTTCATAGTTCGGCCATGAAAGGCTAGATGTCGCTGATCTACATGTCGACACAAATTAGTCAACACATTTGAGATACATAAATAAGGATAATTATATAAAATTGTTCTATAGCTTAAATAACATTAATTTGTTCATACTTTATTATTTATGTGTTACTTAAACTATTTTGCGGAATTATGTATAAATAGTAATCGCTTTGACTTATATAGATGGGCCTTTAAAAGGCAAGATGTCTGTGATATCTAGGCACTTCTTATATAACAAGTATTGTAAGGCGAAGCTCTGGCCAAATAAATAGTGACAGTATCTACGGAG
The DNA here is from genome assembly GCA_015888305.1 of Antheraea pernyi. NCBI lineage: Eukaryota > Metazoa > Arthropoda > Insecta > Lepidoptera > Saturniidae > Antheraea > Antheraea pernyi. Next base: position 135,981 of record MU159464.1, on the reverse strand, counting down.
TATTTATTGCCATTCCTGACTGCATCGACACTATACGTGATTAGTGTAATAATAGATAGATAAATATATAGGAGTATTTTGATGAGTTGTCCGGTGAAGTTGTTAAGGCATTGCGTAGTCAGTTCGAAAAAAATAATATTCTGATGAATGGTTTCATTATCTTGTACTAACATCCTTCTTTCTTTACTTCCAAAACCTTTGTTTAGCGAAATTATTGCTTGTATTACCTATTAAAAGTCATTAAACGCACCGTTCTTTAAATACCCCTGCAGTTTAACCTCAACTTAACTACTGTTTTCCACATGACTCCACCAATTCGGAACCAGTTTTCTCACATAACTCGCCACCAACCTCGACTTCTTAACTCGAAGTATCTAGCACACTCGGGTGCTTCTAATGCAATTTAGCGTATTGCGGTCGCCAATGGATTATTCGAAGCGTGTCTATTCACGGTTCAAGCACAGCCTTAACAATGTTATTCTTTCTGTAAGTAATTGAAATCTGTTAAATTCTTGTATCCTTAGACCTGAGCCTTTAAGAATCCATTTTATAGCATGATTAGTTAAAAGCATTGAGAAAATATCAAATAGTGACAATAAGTTGGTACTTCGTGGTCTTGGTCTTGGTCAAACCCGACTAGTAGCCGTCGGATGTACAATCCTGTATATCAGGGGTTCATAAACTTTAAAGATAACGGATCACGAACCAAATACCTTTTATTTTATGGAACACCATATCAAACGATTACAAATCAACACTAAAATTGATATACGGTTTTTTTAAAGAAATGTCTGTAATATAATTGAAACACATTATTCGCGCATTGTCTCTGGCTACGTGCGCTGCTGGGCTATACGCCTGTAGGGCTGAATGCTTGCTAACTAATTACCTATTTACATGAAAGTAAATGAGTCCTTCTCATCTCATTTTGCGCTATTTCAAAATAATATTTGTTACCGTGGTTGATAGCTAATAATAAATAATTTTAGCGGAACCCTGATGACTATTCTACGGAATCCCTAGGTTCCGCGGTACCCAGTTTGGAAATCCCTGTTGTATATTATGTGTATAAAATAACTAGTTATGATCTTAGTAATTATCAAAAATGTCTTCAAGATGTATGTATGATTATGTATTACTTGTTATTTATTTAATTGGATTGTTTCCCCCAAACGAATGTCTTGTTTGATTTAATTGTACGTAAGTATTTACGTACATATATGGGTATGGGTGTATACCCATGAAGGTTATATTTAATACTTTTAGTTAAAATACAGTTGTAAGTATAACTATTATGATTATTTTGTTGTTGTGAGAAATATAATCACTAATAATAGCCGAGCGTCGCGCAATAAGACTGTGATGAATACTTACAACGAAACACCTATTCTACTCTCCCCTAATCTTCAATGATATTTTTTGTTAAAAGGAGTCCTAAATGCAAAGAGGTGCTCTTGAGATTTATATCGTACGGTCCGTGTTTCAAAGTTTAATATTCCTTACCAACAACGGGTTTTATTACGTGGCGTCATGAATGGATGCACAGCCGAGGGTTGGCCAAGGACGTTCATTGTGAAGATCCGGCTTGCTCGCGCGGATGGTCTATAGAGCTGTAGTCACAGTCTTTATGTTTTGAGACGGATTACGTACTTTGCGATGTAATAATCTGGGCCCGTTTGTAGACCATTGTAAAGATATTCTCATGAGAATTGTTATTTTTAAAATCTTTAGGCAGATCTATATATATAATGAAAGTAGTAGTTCCTTTGAGGATCAATGACGTCACAACTATGGAACTTAATTAAAATGTACGCTTATGTACAGTATTTGACTATTCGATGCAGATTTTTTAGTAGATAGTCCTATTTTTCTTGAGACTACGCAAAATTTCGAAAGTAAGTCCATAATTTTTCGGTAGTTTTTCGATATTTTCGAAATTCCCTTTAAGGGCTCTGCGTGTCCCGCGTGCCCTCACAAAAAAAACCCCGTTTCTATGCTACTTATTTGTTAGATTCAATTATCCATTTGCCATTTTTTTAATGCCCAACACAGCTGACCGGAACCCACTAATGGAGTTATAAGATGTTTTCATACACAAAGTTTATATTATTATATTAAAAATGATTAGGTGGCATCTTTGAAGAGGGTCAGACAGTTGCTTTTGATAGAGTAGTGTAACGGTTCGCTTCTTACCTTATAGAATATTCATAACAAAAAAAGTTCAGTATACACCCATCTGGTACACGGTACTCGGCGATCAATAATTCATAAATTCCAAGGAAAGGAATAGCTTTAAACATTAATGGTGTGTGTACCTTAACAGAGTAACAACGTTATAAATTTTCACTTTTTTTTTCTTCAACTTTATATATTCAGTTTATGTTTTCTTTTAACGAGGTACCTTAACAGAAGTAACAACGTTTAAATTTTCACTTTTTTTTTCTTCAACTTTATATATTCAGTTTATGTTTTCTTTTAACGAGTTTTTGGCATTACAGTGTAAACTCTTAGTAACGAATTTTTCGTGGTAAGGGTTTTAGTTATAAGGTGCGAAGAGAACAAACAAATGGTTTTGTGGTAAACCAACCAACTTGAACTAATTTCTACGTTATAGACTGTTTTTCGTTATAACGAACTACGTTATAAAGAGTTTACACTTTATTTTCACTTCTAATCAGTGAATAATACGAGTGATTATCGATTCACTAGATTACTTACTAGATTATTTGAAGAAATACATCTAGTATAGGAGCAAATCAAATCACATATAAACTTTTTTCACCACGATCCCATTTATATATAAATAAAATTGTAGAGTCTGTTGTTGTGCGTGCATCACGTAAAAACTATTTCATAGATTTTAATCAACATATTTAGTATTACTTTTTAGACAGTTGATCCTTATTTAAAACAAAAATTATCACGGTAGCTTTATTTTTTTTATATCATAGGAGGCAAACGAACAGTCCTGATGTTAAGTGATCACCGCCGTCCATAGAAACTAGCAACACCAGAGCTTGTGTTTTGGGGGAAGGGTGGTGGAGTGGGGGGGGAGAAGAGAGGGAAGGGGAGATGGGCTTCCGGCACTCTCACTGACCGAACGAAACGCAACAATGCAAGCGCTGTTACTTCACGTCGGTTTTCTGCGAGGGTGGTACTACCCCGGGCGAGCCGACCCATTCATGCTGAAACCAGTAATAGCTTCAGCGTGGTTCTGACTTCACAATATAAAGTTATTTAAGATAATACGATGTTTATAAGCACTATACGTTTAGCCAAGTGGTGCAAGCGGTGTGGTGTGAATGAACAGGAGAGGGGAAGCAAATGGATAACATTGTTTACAAATAAATTATGTAAGCTAGATATATGTCTGCTTTCAATTTCTCTCTACGATTTTCTTCTTTACATAAAATATATAGTTGAGATAATAAACAGAGTAGACACATTCGCAGGTATCGGCTAGTTTTGATAATCCTGTTTATTAAAATATTCATTCGTCCAGCTCATTTAATGATGGTTCTCGAAGTTGTACAATTTATATACTTCTAATCATAAACAAATATAACTATAATACTGTTAGTTTATCATTGATTACATATCGCCGAGGAAAGCTATAGAATATCCTATCAGAATTATCTAGTATTCAACCCGGATCCTCGCTAACTATAAACGTACATAACATTACATTTTAATTGGACATCAGTTGCAGACACGTGATTAAAGGGAATAGGAGCTTTCGATTAGTATTCTACGTTTAGTTTACATTTAGTTTATTAGTTAAATTAATGCTATTAAAACCATGAGATTGCATCATACCGTAGCGTACTTTATACGTTTCAAGTGCAGCATATTCTACCAAGTTTTGTTACCGATTTTACCAACATAATTTTAAATAGTAATGTATGTGGTAGAGCCACGCTGAAGCTATTACCGGTTTCAGCATGAATGGGTCGACTCGTCCGGGGTAGTACCACCCTCTCATAGAAAACCGACGTGAAGTAACAGTGCTTGCATTGTTGCGTTTCGTTCGGTCAGTGAGAGCGCCGGAGGCCCATCTCTTCCCTCCCTCCTCCCCCTCCCCCCAAACACAGGCTGGCAGCGCACTTGCGACTCCCGTGGTGTTGTTAGTGTCTATGGACGGTGGTGATCACATAACATCAGATGACCCACAAGTTCGTTTGCCAGTTACGACATAAAAATAATAATAATCATTTTACGGCCTTTCATATTACTTAAATAGACTTACCATCTAAAAACAAGCACATTATCACTAACACCACCCTATTAGAGAGTTCGGCCTATAAAAGGCATAATGTCGTTGATCTGCAATGTTTCATCAACTCATATATGTATGAATAGTTAGCTTAGCTTAGGTTAGCTCAGATAGGTCGCGAATTGCATGTATCAGGCAACAGCCAAAGCCGAGGTGTGCCGTGCACCCTTGAGCTAGTTGTCAAAATAAAATCGGCTGAGTGCCTTAAGCGCTCGCCTTAGTAGTCCGGTGAAGCTGTTAAGACCTTGCATGGTCAATAGCGTAGACAGATCGAAAAAAAAAACACTATATAGGCTCTGTATTCAGTACGTCAGTCAGAATATTCATACCCAATAAGCGCAAGGTATAACATGGCTAAAATTATTCTTCCTAAAAATATTCTTAAAATTATGTATATATTTTTACTAGCTTCTGTCACGTTTCTGTAAATAAGACATATCTCTCAGAAAAAATACTTTTTTATTTCGGATTAAAGGTACCAAATGACTTTTTCCTGTATTCTTGACAAATGTGCATGCAAATGTATGCAAAATTTCATGATGACCAATTGACTAGTTAGGGCATGAAAGCGTAACAAATAAACAATCAAACCCACATTTATATATATTAGCTAGGATTTACTTGATTTATATAACTATGTCGTAAACGATAAGTGTTAGTCGGAAAGATTATACATCGTGATTTTATTTTGAGGCTTGTCATTTTTTTCATTAATTTATTTTATTACTCTTTGACGTCTCGTAAAAGGCAACCAATATAAAAAAATAAACGGCTAATCTAATTCTTTTGGTACGACAATGACATTAGTGTCAGTATCTCGTACATGCGAAGCGGTGGTCACCAATTGAAGTCGCCGGCAATCATTCAATGAACACATGAGCACGGTCGTTGCTCCCGGCGTCGTTCGTTTTGTATGCGGCAATTTGGGTTGGGCACTTTTGTACGTCCGTCGTGGATGAATAACATCGCATTCAATAGTTAAATGTGTAGTATAAAGTTACGATGACCTCCCTTTCAGATGACAGAATTCTTTGATGAATAATACTCAGAGCTTTGATTATTTATTATTTACTAGCTTCTGTCCGCAACGTTAACACGCAGCGGATGCTGTCAAAAGATAAAAAGACCCGATTTTGAAACATTCTTCATTGGTGCTCCGCTCCTATTGGTCTTAGCGTGATGATATATAGCCTATAGCATTCCTCGAGAAATGAGTTATCTAACACTGAAAGAATTTTTCAAATCGCACCCAATATAAATCCAGATATTAATTAGCCCCTACAACTTCCCAATCTTTACCTCTTTATAATATTATACCTATATCGTATAGTATATATAGATCTTGTATAATATTGTATGTAATGGGTATTGTATAAGTATACCTACTTACCTAGTATGCTTGTACACAATGTAAACAATTCTTCTGTAAGTTGATATATATAACTGCTGAAAAATAAATCAAATTTAATATATTTTCATATATAAGTATTTCGATGATTGAGATCTATCTTTTGAGGCTTTGATCAGTTAATCATAGGCACTAGTTCTTTGTCGCGCGTAATTTTAAAACTGTGATATCTTCTAAGTTATTCATTGAAATGATGACATGCTGTAACGGACGGATTTGACGTACATTAAGTGTCCCACTTAATAAAAATATTTAATCGGATAATCATTAATACTATATTGATCAGAATAGCGCAAGAAATAACCAATTATATCTCAATATCTATAGAAGATATTCTCCTTAGACTTATTCTTTCTTGCCTTTAGGCATATTTGAGGTTTACAATTCTGTTGTATATTATTCTCATGTCTCGTAAAGACTAGCCAGCGTTATCGATGTAAGCTTCGATTTTATATACGTAGAATACAGATCTAAACCTTCCGGAAGAATTTACCTAAATGATAGTGAAAATCGTATTAAACGCCGTTGCGTAGTTTAGAAGAACTGTGGGAGCATACAGATACGAAAACACCATTGTTTCATTAGATTCGATTTTCTTTTTTTCCACTATCTTCGAATTATATAACATTTAATTTTGTCTGTAATGATAATATTGTAACAGATAATATTCTTAACAGAATAACTTTAAAAGTGTGCTATGAATGCTATGCTATGAATAGACATGCAGGTTTAATATTATTTCCCGTATGTCATTTTCGGTGTATAACAGTATACTTACTGAAATAATCAGTTATTTATGGTCAATTACTCAGTAGTATGCAGAATGCATAATAAAGGCATGAACGGGAGGCACGATCACGCAGTCGTGAGTAAGATTCAACATGAATCTACGTAAAATAATTATTGGGAGGTGCCTTAAAATATATTTAGTGTAATAATAGTAGTGAAAAGCATACAAATGGTTTTTTTTTGTTTATCGCGAAACTAAGCATTTCGTGATATAATTTTATGCTCTTGTCTACATAAAGCAATGAGTTTAATGAGGTAGCAAACAGTATCGGTTGATGTTCTATTTATGTACAAATTTCAGTTACAAGGAATGTAACAAGATAAATTTCACTTAAGCGATATTGACTCAGTGGTTAGCTAGTTCGAATATCCCGGTCGAGCGGCGTCGCTTTGAATCCTTGCAAACGAGCCACAGCATTCGGTGAAAGAAGACATGAAAATATATTATAGTCGTACTGCTTAAGGCCGCATTACGTTCGCTTCCACCATCCATAAATAGAAAATCTGTTATAACACATTTTTAGGTGTGTTCCGACAGATGCACTCGAGAGTCCCACTTTTAGGTTTTGTGCGTTCACCATTATAGTCCATATCGCTGTTCAACATCAGGTGAGGCAGTAGTCCGGTGAAGCCGTTAATACCTTACTCGGCCAATAGCTTAGTCAGTTCCACTCGAGAGTCCCACTTTTAGGTTTTGTGCGTTCACCATTATAGTCCATATCGCTGTTCAACATCAGGTGAGGCAGTAGTCCGGTGAAGCCGTTAATACCTTACTCGGCCAATAGCTTAGTCAGTTCGAAATAAAAATCATCAAGTGAGATTGTGGTGAAACGTGTAAAATAGAGTTCCTTTAAGGTTCAATCACGCCAATAATACTGACCTTATCAGAATAGGACTGTGACTATACGATGCGGATTTTTGAAGTTATATTTGTTTTGACGTGTTAGGGAAAAATGATGAGAGTAAATTTTTACGATGCGCGCGCACACCGTCACGAGAAACCGACACCCTGAAGTTAGCTATAGTTAACATTTTGTTTCTTTGTATTTGTTATTTGTATTGAAACTTTCAATGTACATATATATTTTTTCTATTGTTTGTGTCGTTTTTTCTACAAACGTAGAATAAGGCGAAAGATAAAAAATTTAAAAGAAGTATAACTTCCAACGCGTGTACATAAGTGCACACACACACACACACTTTTTTTGTGTTTACTCTTATTACTTTCTGTTATTATTATTTTAAATTCCATTGACGCTTTGCATTTTTTTAATACACAGCAAAGCGGCCTCGTGTCATAACTTAAACGTTGTTATAGATTCCAAATACTACAATATTTAATTTACTACGCACTGATGTGATTCTGTAATCTACTGTACTCGTAATCTCTTATTTGATGTGGAATGTGATTTTATCAACTTTTTGACGTTTCGTTTTTTCCTAGAAACGTGCGGCGACGGTGCCTTAAAAGGCGCTTCGAACTTAACCTTGCATATTTTTCTTAAGATAGGCAACTAATTAGACACGCTTAATTATGTTAAAATAGTTTTGCGTGTAGTATTCGAGACGGTCATTGGCCTTTAAGTTTCTTCTCGTTTTTCGGTGATACTTCGTACGATATATCGTTCAAGATTGTGTTAGAATAATTTTGAAATGTTTAATACTCGTGACAGGTTATTTTATCGGATAAGGGAGAAAGAGAAACGAATATTAACGCAGACGGAGACAGATGAATGGGACATTTAGACGATTTCTATGAGTTACATTTCCAATATTTCGACGTGACTTTTTAATTTGTTCAGCAATATTATGTCCATTTCTGGTCCGGCGTTCACAATTTACATATAACGTTCAAGTTGTATTCGTTTTGTTTGTTTATCTTATTTACTATATTATAAAAAACCCACTGACGTTACTATAATGGTGGTAGAGCCACGAGGAAACTATTACTGGTTTCAGCATGACTGGGTCGGCTCGCTCGGGGTAGTACCACCCTCTCACAGAAAACCGACGTGAAGTAACAGTGCTTGCGTTGTTGCGTTTCGTTCGGTCAATGAGAGCGCCGGAGACCCACCTCTCCTCTCCCTCTCCCTTCCCTAACCTTTCCCCCAAAGAGTGACAACGCACTTACGACTCCTCTGGTGTTGTTCGTGTCCATGGACGGGGATGATCACTTAACATCAGGTAACCAACCTGTTCGTTTGCTATCTACGACAAAAAAAAAACTATTTTATTTAATAATTGTATAGTTATGAACTAGACTCAATTAGTATGGGTATTAATATTTAGGTTAAACTATGATAACGTAATGTGGCTCGTTTATTATCGATTATTAAAAACTTGTTAGTTATAAAGCAAATATTATAAATCTGAAAGTGACTTTGTTTTGTTCCGCTTTCACGACTTAACCGATAACAATTACATTTTACATACACGTCGTTAGGGGTACAGTAAAGGTTTTGGTTTCTGAGGCATTGATCAAAACTACGTTAACACGAACAAAAGTTTGTACAATAAAGAATACGTGTGGTCGAACTTCACACAAAAGACCGTAAAGCAAGAAATCTTTTGCATTTAAAAAAAATTGATAACACTAAAGTTTATCGGTAGCTATTAAACAAAGAACGAATGAAGAAAATCGGATGAGAAATTGAGGAGGAGGTGCTCTTAACTCTTCTTCCACTGCCGATTTATATATAGATATTCGGTTATATTTTTGATATCATGAATTTCTTAAATGTCTAATTATTAAAAAAATATATAACGTCGATGTTACTCGTGATTTAATAAAAAAAATGAAACGTTATCACGCTTGCATTGATTGTTTCATCGACTGCATGTAGGATCCGCCTGTGTACGTGTGAGTAAATCGACTATTATTTATTGACATAAACGAGCTCGTTTATGATTGTGAAGCGCATTCGATGTAAATGATTTAATTAACTTTTAACGAGCAACTATGTTATCGTACCGTCATTTCAAGTTCGGTATAACATACTGTAGATTATTATACTATTAATTTAAATGTGTTTATTTTTCAATTTCCTTGATGGTACCTAATATGTTATCTTAAAGAATTTAGGTGTGGTTGACACATATGTATAAAAATAATATCACAATCATGGTCATGGATAGCATTATTTTAAACATTTCTTTTACGTCATTAATTGCTGCTACGCACTAGACTTTTTCTGATTTTTCGATTACACTTGTGACGTCATCGACCTATATCGACTTTCTGCTCGTTTTCCTGTCTTCTCTCAGTCAGAAATCCGCTCCGCTAGACGTCACCGAATCTAACCAAGTGACCTACTCAAAGTAATTTTATTCAAACGTAAATATCATCAACCGATATCCTTATTAATATTATAAATTTGAAAGTGAGTTTGTTTGTTTGTTACGCTTTCATGATTTAAACTATTCAACGAATCATCACGACTTTTTGCACACACGTTGAAAGGGATACAGTAAAGGACATACGGTCGGTAACTTTACATTCGGGCGCGACCGAAAGGATTGTGTGAGACACATACTAAAACCCCACAGTCTACGTCCGCCGTTTTAATGGGGCGGAACGGTGTCTCTTGCCCATGGAACCGTACCACCCACCGTACAACCGATGGTACCGGTACCGATGGTACCGTACAATGGTCGATGCGTCGTTTAACCCCATCTGGTGAACCTGTTCAATGGGAAGATAGCTCTGTCGACCCATCTTCCCAGATTCGTCTATGGCGGCGGAAGAAGACGCCACCTTCCATCAGTCTTCTGTATGCGGAGAGGACCACTAGTATTCAGGTTTAGGTTTGTGATAATAATGAGTGGATTGTGTTTTAAGTAAAAATGTGTGTGCTTGAATTATCGAAATTTTGATCATATATTAAACCTTAGTTTTAATATTTTTTCTGTGTTTGTGTAACTTTATGAACTATAACATTTGAAAATGTGATTTTTAATCGTATGGCTTTTGTGTTAATTAATCCCCAGTATCTTATTGGTTTATATAAACCAATCTTCCCTGATAGCCTTCAAAACGACAAGCAAACCAAGTGTTATATTTAGGAACTTTTATTATGTCCTCGACCCTTCTTCTCTTGTCTGAGAAATGTAAGCTTATCGTCCCTACATGTTGACGGAGAATACTTTGAAAGATAAAAAACGGGATGGTAGGGTTTTACAGCCTGACTATGACGAAAAAGTCCGTCATAATGATTCGGTTTCGCGGGTCGCGTTTCGGTATCAGCCTGTGCACGTCCAGTTTTTCGCAGGCCGGCATGACAGTGGCGACCGGCGATGGATAGATTCTCTCTCGGTGGTCACCAATGTTTTTGGATTGTACTGTGCTTACCATCAGGCATAGTGCAGTCATTTTGCCAAAATTTTTCAGTCAAAAATTAAAAAAAAACTGTCTTACGGTTAAAACCTGACATTCTT
>MU159464.1:84647-111688 GCA_015888305.1 Antheraea pernyi | reverse complement strand
ACTTTTAACGAGCAACTATGTTATCGTACCGTCATTTCAAGTTCGGTATAACATACTGTAGATTATTATACTATTAATTTAAATGTGTTTATTTTTCAATTTCCTTGATGGTACCTAATATGTTATCTTAAAGAATTTAGGTGTGGTTGACACATATGTATAAAAATAATATCACAATCATGGTCATGGATAGCATTATTTTAAACATTTCTTTTACGTCATTAATTGCTGCTACGCACTAGACTTTTTCTGATTTTTCGATTACACTTGTGACGTCATCGACCTATATCGACTTTCTGCTCGTTTTCCTGTCTTCTCTCACGACATCTTGCCCTTTTATGTGACAAACTGCGAAAGTCAAAGCAATTATTATTTACTAAAATTTCCCCAAAATAAAATAGTAACACATAAATAATAATGATGATAAAATTATTGTTATTTAATATATAATCTGTAAATATAAAATATATATATAATCGTCATATATGTAAAGAATTGATGTATCTAATGTAGTGGCGCTAGTGTTAATGTTCCGGTGGCGTTGTAATGTCGCCTCTCGAGTTATTATTAGTGGTACCGGATGTAGTCAACAACACTATATAGGCCGTAGGTCCATTCCCTCGGCCCAAGGTCCGTTCCCTCGGCGTGGAGCCCTTGAGTACGCTGCTCGCGTGATACAGGGACACAAAATCTTACATCACTGCGACAACGAATTGCATGTATCAGGCAACAGCCAAAGCCGAGGTGTGCCGTGCACCCTTGAGCTAGTTGTCAAAATAAAATCGGCTGAGTGCCTTAAGCGCTCGCCTTAGTAGTCCGGTGAAGCTGTTAAGACCTTGCATGGTCAATAGCGTAGACAGATCGAAAAAAAAAACACTATATAGGCTCTGTATTCAGTACGTCAGTCAGAATATTCATACCCAATAAGCGCAAGGTATAACATGGCTAAAATTATTCTTCCTAAAAATATTCTTAAAATTATGTATATATTTTTACTAGCTTCTGTCACGTTTCTGTAAATAAGACATATCTCTCAGAAAAAATACTTTTTTATTTCGGATTAAAGGTACCAAATGACTTTTTCCGGTATCCTTGACAATAGGTATGCAAAATTTCATAATGACCAATTGACTAGTTAGGGCATGAAAGCGTAACAAATAAACAATCAAACCCACATTTATATATATTAGCTAGGATTTACTTGATTTATATAACTATGTCGTAAACGATAAGTGTTAGTCGGAAAGATTATACATCGTGATTTTATTTTGAGGCTTGTCATTTTTTTCATTAATTTATTTTATTACTCTTTGACGTCTCGTAAAAGGCAACCAATATAAAAAAATAAACGGCTAATCTAATTCTTTTGGTACGACAATGACATTAGTGTCAGTATCTCGTACATGCGAAGCGGTGGTCACCAATTGAAGTCGCCGGCAATCATTCAATGAACACATGAGCACGGTCGTTGCTCCCGGCGTCGTTCGTTTTGTATGCGGCAATTTGGGTTGGGCACTTTTGTACGTCCGTCGTGGATGAATAACATCGCATTCAATAGTTAAATGTGTAGTATAAAGTTACGATGACCTCCCTTTCAGATGACAGAATTCTTTGATGAATAATACTCAGAGCTTTGATTATTTATTATTTACTAGCTTCTGTCCGCAACGTTAACACGCAGCGGATGCTGTCAAAAGATAAAAAGACCCGATTTTGAAACATTCTTCATTGGTGCTCCGCTCCTATTGGTCTTAGCGTGATGATATATAGCCTATAGCATTCCTCGAGAAATGAGTTATCTAACACTGAAAGAATTTTTCAAATCGCACCCAATATAAATCCAGATATTAATTAGCCCCTACAACTTCCCAATCTTTACCTCTTTATAATATTATACCTATATCGTATAGTATATATAGATCTTGTATAATATTGTATGTAATGGGTATTGTATAAGTATACCTACTTACCTAGTATGCTTGTACACAATGTAAACAATTCTTCTGTAAGTTGATATATATAACTGCTGAAAAATAAATCAAATTTAATATATTTTCATATATAAGTATTTCGATGATTGAGATCTATCTTTTGAGGCTTTGATCAGTTAATCATAGGCACTAGTTCTTTGTCGCGCGTAATTTTAAAACTGTGATATCTTCTAAGTTATTCATTGAAATGATGACATGCTGTAACGGACGGATTTGACGTACATTAAGTGTCCCACTTAATAAAAATATTTAATCGGATAATCATTAATACTATATTGATCAGAATAGCGCAAGAAATAACCAATTATATCTCAATATCTATAGAAGATATTCTCCTTAGACTTATTCTTTCTTGCCTTTAGGCATATTTGAGGTTTACAATTCTGTTGTATATTATTCTCATGTCTCGTAAAGACTAGCCAGCGTTATCGATGTAAGCTTCGATTTTATATACGTAGAATACAGATCTAAACCTTCCGGAAGAATTTACCTAAATGATAGTGAAAATCGTATTAAACGCCGTTGCGTAGTTTAGAAGAACTGTGGGAGCATACAGATACGAAAACACCATTGTTTCATTAGATTCGATTTTCTTTTTTTCCACTATCTTCGAATTATATAACATTTAATTTTGTCTGTAATGATAATATTGTAACAGATAATATTCTTAACAGAATAACTTTAAAAGTGTGCTATGAATGCTATGCTATGAATAGACATGCAGGTTTAATATTATTTCCCGTATGTCATTTTCGGTGTATAACAGTATACTTACTGAAATAATCAGTTATTTATGGTCAATTACTCAGTAGTATGCAGAATGCATAATAAAGGCATGAACGGGAGGCACGATCACGCAGTCGTGAGTAAGATTCAACATGAATCTACGTAAAATAATTATTGGGAGGTGCCTTAAAATATATTTAGTGTAATAATAGTAGTGAAAAGCATACAAATGGTTTTTTTTTGTTTATCGCGAAACTAAGCATTTCGTGATATAATTTTATGCTCTTGTCTACATAAAGCAATGAGTTTAATGAGGTAGCAAACAGTATCGGTTGATGTTCTATTTATGTACAAATTTCAGTTACAAGGAATGTAACAAGATAAATTTCACTTAAGCGATATTGACTCAGTGGTTAGCTAGTTCGAATATCCCGGTCGAGCGGCGTCGCTTTGAATCCTTGCAAACGAGCCACAGCATTCGGTGAAAGAAGACATGAAAATATATTATAGTCGTACTGCTTAAGGCCGCATTACGTTCGCTTCCACCATCCATAAATAGAAAATCTGTTATAACACATTTTTAGGTGTGTTCCGACAGATGCACTCGAGAGTCCCACTTTTAGGTTTTGTGCGTTCACCATTATAGTCCATATCGCTGTTCAACATCAGGTGAGGCAGTAGTCCGGTGAAGCCGTTAATACCTTTCTCGGTCAATAGCTTAGTCAGTTCGAAATAAAAATCATCAAGGGATATTGTGGTGAAACGTGTAAAATAGAGTTCCTTTAAGGTTCAATCACGCCAATAATACTGACCTTATCAGAATAGGACTGTGACTATACGATGCGGATTTTTGAAGTTATATTTGTTTTGACGTGTTAGGGAAAAATGATGAGAGTAAATTTTTACGATGCGCGCGCACACCGTCACGAGAAACCGACACCCTGAAGTTAGCTATAGTTAACATTTTGTTTCTTTGTATTTGTTATTTGTATTGAAACTTTCAATGTACATATATATTTTTTCTATTGTTTGTGTCGTTTTTTCTACAAACGTAGAATAAGGCGAAAGATAAAAAATTTAAAAGAAGTATAACTTCCAACGCGTGTACATAAGTGCACACACACACACACACTTTTTTTGTGTTTACTCTTATTACTTTCTGTTATTATTATTTTAAATTCCATTGACGCTTTGCATTTTTTTAATACACAGCAAAGCGGCCTCGTGTCATAACTTAAACGTTGTTATAGATTCCATATACTACAATATTTAATTTACTACGCACTGATGTGATTCTGTAATCTACTGTACTCGTAATCTCGTATTTGATGTGGAATGTGATTTTATCAACTTTTTGACGTTTCGTTTTTTCCTAGAAACGTGCGGCGACGGTGCCTTAAAAGGCGCTTCGAACTTAACCTTGCATATTTTTCTTAAGATAGGCAACTAATTAGACACGCTTAATTATGTTAAAATAGTTTTGCGTGTAGTATTCGAGACGGTCATTGGCCTTTAAGTTTCTTCTCGTTTTTCGGTGATACTTCGTACGATATATCGTTCAAGATTGTGTTAGAATAATTTTGAAATGTTTAATACACGTGACAGGTTATTTTATCGGATAAGAGAGAAAGAGAAACGAATATTAACGCAGACGGAGACAGATGAATGGGACATTTAGACGATTTCTATGAATTACAGTTCCAATATTTCGACGTGACTTTTTAATTTGTTCAGCAATATTATGTCCATTTCTGGTCCGGCGTTCACAATTTACATATAACGTTCAAGTTGTATTCGTTTTGTTTGTTTATCTTATTTACTATATTATAAAAAACCCACTGACCTTATTATAATGGTGGTAGAGCCACGAGGAAACTATTACTGGTTTCGGCATGAATGGGTCGGCTCGCACGGGGTAGTACCACCCTCTCACAGAAAACCGACGTGAAGTAACAGTGCTTGCATTGTTGCGTTTCGTTCGGTCAGTGAGAGCGCCGGAGACCCACCTCTCCTCTCTCCTCTCCCTCTTCCTCCCCTAACCCTTCCCCCCAAAAAGTGGCAACACACTTACGACTCCTGGTGTTGTTCGTGTCCATGGACGGTGGTGATCACTTAACATCAGGTAACCAACCTGTTCGTTTGCCACCTACGACAAAAAAAAACTATTTTATTTAATAATTGTATAGTTATGAACTAGACTCAATTAGTATGGATATTAATATTTAGGTTAAACTATGATAACGTAATGTGGCTCGTTTATTATCGATTATTAAAAACTTATTAGTTATAAAGCAAATATTATAAATCTGAAAGTGACTTTGTTTTGTTCCGCTTTCACGACTTAACCGATAACAATTACATTTTACATACACGTCGTTAGGGGTACAGTAAAGGTTTTGGTTTCTGAGGCACTGATCAAAACTACGTTAACACGAACAAAAGCTTGTACAATAAAGAATACGTGTGGTCGAACTTCACACATACCGTAAAGCAAGAAATCTTTTGCATTTAAAAAAAATTGATAACACTAAAGTTTATCGGTAGCTATTAAACAAAGAACGAATGAAGAAAATCGGATGAGAAATTGAGGAGGAGGTGCTCTTAACTCTTCTTCCACTGCCGATTTATATATAGATATTCGGTTATATTTTTGATATCATGAATTTCTTAAATGTCTAATTATTAAAAAAATATATAACGTCGATGTTACTCGTGATTTAATAAAAAAAATGAAACGTTATCACGCTTGTATTGATTGTTTCATCGACTGCATGTAGGATCCGCCTGTGTACGTGTGAGTAAATCGACTATTATTTATTGACATAAACGAGCTCGTTTATGATTGTGAAGCGCATTCGATGTAAATGATTTAATTAACTTTTAACGAGCAACTATGTTATCGTACCGTCATTTCAAGTTCGGTATAACATACTGTAGATTATTATACTATTAATTTAAATGTGTTTATTTTTCAATTTCCTTGATGGTACCTAATATGTTATCTTAAAGAATTTAGGTGTGGTTGACACATATGTATAAAAATAATATCACAATCATGGTCATGGATAGCATTATTTTAAACATTTCTTTTACGTCATTAATTGCTGCTACGCACTAGACTTTTTCTGATTTTTCGATTACACTTGTGACGTCATCGACCTATATCGACTTTCTGCTCGTTTTCCTGTCTTTTCTCAGTCAGAAATCCGCTCCGCTAGACGTCACCGAATCTAACCAAGTGACCTACTCAAAGTAATTTTATTCAAACGTAAATATCATCAACCGATATCCTTATTAATATTATAAATTTGAAAGTGAGTTTGTTTGTTTGTTACGCTTTCATGATTTAAACTATTCAACGAATCATCACGACTTTTTGCACACACGTTGAAAGGGATACAGTAAAGGACATACGGTCGGTAACTTTACATTCGGGCGCGACCGAAAGGATTGTGTGAGACACATACTAAAACCCCACAGTCTACGTCCGCCGTTTTAATGGGGCGGAACGGTGTCTCTTGCCCATGCAACCGTACCACCCCAATGGTCGATGCGTCGTTTGACCCCATCTGGTGAACCTGTTCAATGGGAAGATAGCTCTGTCGACCCATCTTCCCAGATTCGTCTATGGCGGCGGAAGAAGACGCCACCTTCCATCAGTCTTCTGTATGCGGAGAGGACCACTAGTATTCAGGTTTAGGTTTGTGATAATAATGAGTGGATTGTGTTTTAAGTAAAAATGTGTGTGCTTGAATTATCGAAATTTTGATCATATATTAAACCTTAGTTTTAATATTTTTTCTGTGTTTGTGTAACTTTATGAACTATAACATTTGAAAATGTGATTTTTAATCGTATGGCTTTTGTGTTAATTAATCCCCAGTATCTTATTGGTTTATATAAACCAATCTTCCCTGATAGCCTTCAAAACGACAAGCAAACCAAGTGTTATATTCAGGAACTTTTATTATGTCCTCGACCCTTCTTCTCTTGTCTGAGAAATGTAAGCTTATCGTCCTGTATATATTTTTACTAGCTTCTGTCACGTTTCTGTAAATAAGACATATCTCTCAGAAAAAATACTTTTTTATTTCGGATTAAAGGTACCAAATGACTTTTTCCTGTATTCTTGACAAATGTGCATGCAAATGTATGCAAAATTTCATGATGACCAATTGACTAGTTAGGGCATGAAAGCGTAACAAATAAACAATCAAACCCACATTTATATATATTAGCTAGGATTTACTTGATTTATATAACTATGTCGTAAACGATAAGTGTTAGTCGGAAAGATTATACATCGTGATTTTATTTTGAGGCTTGTCATTTTTTTCATTAATTTATTTTATTACTCTTTGACGTCTCGTAAAAGGCAACCAATATAAAAAAATAAACGGCTAATCTAATTCTTTTGGTACGACAATGACATTAGTGTCAGTATCTCGTACATGCGAAGCGGTGGTCACCAATTGAAGTCGCCGGCAATCATTCAATGAACACATGAGCACGGTCGTTGCTCCCGGCGTCGTTCGTTTTGTATGCGGCAATTTGGGTTGGGCACTTTTGTACGTCCGTCGTGGATGAATAACATCGCATTCAATAGTTAAATGTGTAGTATAAAGTTACGATGACCTCCCTTTCAGATGACAGAATTCTTTGATGAATAATACTCAGAGCTTTGATTATTTATTATTTACTAGCTTCTGTCCGCAACGTTAACACGCAGCGGATGCTGTCAAAAGATAAAAAGACCCGATTTTGAAACATTCTTCATTGGTGCTCCGCTCCTATTGGTCTTAGCGTGATGATATATAGCCTATAGCATTCCTCGAGAAATGAGTTATCTAACACTGAAAGAATTTTTCAAATCGCACCCAATATAAATCCAGATATTAATTAGCCCCTACAACTTCCCAATCTTTACCTCTTTATAATATTATACCTATATCGTATAGTATATATAGATCTTGTATAATATTGTATGTAATGGGTATTGTATAAGTATACCTACTTACCTAGTATGCTTGTACACAATGTAAACAATTCTTCTGTAAGTTGATATATATAACTGCTGAAAAATAAATCAAATTTAATATATTTTCATATATAAGTATTTCGATGATTGAGATCTATCTTTTGAGGCTTTGATCAGTTAATCATAGGCACTAGTTCTTTGTCGCGCGTAATTTTAAAACTGTGATATCTTCTAAGTTATTCATTGAAATGATGACATGCTGTAACGGACGGATTTGACGTACATTAAGTGTCCCACTTAATAAAAATATTTAATCGGATAATCATTAATACTATATTGATCAGAATAGCGCAAGAAATAACCAATTATATCTCAATATCTATAGAAGATATTCTCCTTAGACTTATTCTTTCTTGCCTTTAGGCATATTTGAGGTTTACAATTCTGTTGTATATTATTCTCATGTCTCGTAAAGACTAGCCAGCGTTATCGATGTAAGCTTCGATTTTATATACGTAGAATACAGATGTAAACCTTCCAGAAGAATTTACCTAAATGATAGTGAAAATCGTATTAAACGCCGTTGCGTAGTTTAGAAGAACTGTGGGAGCATACAGATACGAAAACACCATTGTTTCATTAGATTCGATTTTCTTTTTTTCCACTATCTTCGAATTATATAACATTTAATTTTGTCTGTAATGATAATATTGTAACAGATAATATTCTTAACAGAATAACTTTAAAAGTGTGCTATGAATGCTATGCTATGAATAGACATGCAGGTTTAATATTATTTCCCGTATGTCATTTTCGGTGTATAACAGTATACTTACTGAAATAATCAGTTATTTATGGTCAATTACTCAGTAGTATGCAGAATGCATAATAAAGGCATGAACGGGAGGCACGATCACGCAGTCGTGAGTAAGATTCAACATGAATCTACGTAAAATAATTATTGGGAGGTGCCTTAAAATATATTTAGTGTAATAATAGTAGTGAAAAGCATACAAATGGTTTTTTTTTGTTTATCGCGAAACTAAGCATTTCGTGATATAATTTTATGCTCTTGTCTACATAAAGCAATGAGTTTAATGAGGTAGCAAACAGTATCGGTTGATGTTCTATTTATGTACAAATTTCAGTTACAAGGAATGTAACAAGATAAATTTCACTTAAGCGATATTGACTCAGTGGTTAGCTAGTTCGAATATCCCGGTCGAGCGGCGTCGCTTTGAATCCTTGCAAACGAGCCACAGCATTCGGTGAAAGAAGACATGAAAATATATTATAGTCGTACTGCTTAAGGCCGCATTACGTTCGCTTCCACCATCCATAAATAGAAAATCTGTTATAACACATTTTTAGGTGTGTTCCGACAGATGCACTCGAGAGTCCCACTTTTAGGTTTTGTGCGTTCACCATTATAGTCCATATCGCTGTTCAACATCAGGTGAGGCAGTAGTCCGGTGAAGCCGTTAATACCTTTCTCGGTCAATAGCTTAGTCAGTTCGAAATAAAAATCATCAAGGGATATTGTGGTGAAACGTGTAAAATAGAGTTCCTTTAAGGTTCAATCACGCCAATAATACTGACCTTATCAGAATAGGACTGTGACTATACGATGCGGATTTTTGAAGTTATATTTGTTTTGACGTGTTAGGGAAAAATGATGAGAGTAAATTTTTACGATGCGCGCGCACACCGTCACGAGAAACCGACACCCTGAAGTTAGCTATAGTTAACATTTTGTTTCTTTGTATTTGTTATTTGTATTGAAACTTTCAATGTACATATATATTTTTTCTATTGTTTGTGTCGTTTTTTCTACAAACGTAGAATAAGGCGAAAGATAAAAAATTTAAAAGAAGTATAACTTCCAACGCGTGTACATAAGTGCACACACACACACACACTTTTTTTGTGTTTACTCTTATTACTTTCTGTTATTATTATTTTAAATTCCATTGACGCTTTGCATTTTTTTAATACACAGCAAAGCGGCCTCGTGTCATAACTTAAACGTTGTTATAGATTCCATATACTACAATATTTAATTTACTACGCACTGATGTGATTCTGTAATCTACTGTACTCGTAATCTCGTATTTGATGTGGAATGTGATTTTATCAACTTTTTGACGTTTCGTTTTTTCCTAGAAACGTGCGGCGACGGTGCCTTAAAAGGCGCTTCGAACTTAACCTTGCATATTTTTCTTAAGATAGGCAACTAATTAGACACGCTTAATTATGTTAAAATAGTTTTGCGTGTAGTATTCGAGACGGTCATTGGCCTTTAAGTTTCTTCTCGTTTTTCGGTGATACTTCGTACGATATATCGTTCAAGATTGTGTTAGAATAATTTTGAAATGTTTAATACACGTGACAGGTTATTTTATCGGATAAGAGAGAAAGAGAAACGAATATTAACGCAGACGGAGACAGATGAATGGGACATTTAGACGATTTCTATGAATTACAGTTCCAATATTTCGACGTGACTTTTTAATTTGTTCAGCAATATTATGTCCATTTCTGGTCCGGCGTTCACAATTTACATATAACGTTCAAGTTGTATTCGTTTTGTTTGTTTATCTTATTTACTATATTATAAAAAACCCACTGACCTTATTATAATGGTGGTAGAGCCACGAGGAAACTATTACTGGTTTCGGCATGAATGGGTCGGCTCGCACGGGGTAGTACCACCCTCTCACAGAAAACCGACGTGAAGTAACAGTGCTTGCATTGTTGCGTTTCGTTCGGTCAGTGAGAGCGCCGGAGACCCACCTCTCCTCTCTCCTCTCCCTCTTCCTCCCCTAACCCTTCCCCCCAAAAAGTGGCAACACACTTACGACTCCTGGTGTTGTTCGTGTCCATGGACGGTGGTGATCACTTAACATCAGGTAACCAACCTGTTCGTTTGCCACCTACGACAAAAAAAAACTATTTTATTTAATAATTGTATAGTTATGAACTAGACTCAATTAGTATGGATATTAATATTTAGGTTAAACTATGATAACGTAATGTGGCTCGTTTATTATCGATTATTAAAAACTTATTAGTTATAAAGCAAATATTATAAATCTGAAAGTGACTTTGTTTTGTTCCGCTTTCACGACTTAACCGATAACAATTACATTTTACATACACGTCGTTAGGGGTACAGTAAAGGTTTTGGTTTCTGAGGCATTGATCAAAACTACGTTAACACGAACAAAAGTTTGTACAATAAAGAATACGTGTGGTCGAACTTCACACAAAAGACCGTAAAGCAAGAAATCTTTTGCATTTAAAAAAAATTGATAACACTAAAGTTTATCGGTAGCTATTAAACAAAGAACGAATGAAGAAAATCGGATGAGAAATTGAGGAGGAGGTGCTCTTAACTCTTCTTCCACTGCCGATTTATATATAGATATTCGGTTATATTTTTGATATCATGAATTTCTTAAATGTCTAATTATTAAAAAAATATATAACGTCGATGTTACTCGTGATTTAATAAAAAAAATGAAACGTTATCACGCTTGTATTGATTGTTTCATCGACTGCATGTAGGATCCGCCTGTGTACGTGTGAGTAAATCGACTATTATTTATTGACATAAACGAGCTCGTTTATGATTGTGAAGCGCATTCGATGTAAATGATTTAATTAACTTTTAACGAGCAACTATGTTATCGTACCGTCATTTCAAGTTCGGTATAACATACTGTAGATTATTATACTATTAATTTAAATGTGTTTATTTTTCAATTTCCTTGATGGTACCTAATATGTTATCTTAAAGAATTTAGGTGTGGTTGACACATATGTATAAAAATAATATCACAATCATGGTCATGGATAGCATTATTTTAAACATTTCTTTTACGTCATTAATTGCTGCTACGCACTAGACTTTTTCTGATTTTTCGATTACACTTGTGACGTCATCGACCTATATCGACTTTCTGCTCGTTTTCCTGTCTTCTCTCAGTCAGAAATCCGCTCCGCTAGACGTCACCGAATCTAACCAAGTGACCTACTCAAAGTAATTTTATTCAAACGTAAATATCATCAACCGATATCCTTATTAATATTATAAATTTGAAAGTGAGTTTGTTTGTTTGTTACGCTTTCATGATTTAAACTATTCAACGAATCATCACGACTTTTTGCACACACGTTGAAAGGGATACAGTAAAGGACATACGGTCGGTAACTTTACATTCGGGCGCGACCGAAAGGATTGTGTGAGACACATACTAAAACCCCACAGTCTACGTCCGCCGTTTTAATGGGGCGGAACGGTGTCTCTTGCCCATGCAACCGTACCACCCCAATGGTCGATGCGTCGTTTGACCCCATCTGGTGAACCTGTTCAATGGGAAGATAGCTCTGTCGACACATCTTCCCAGATTCGTCTATGGCGGCGGAAGAAGACGCCACCTTCCATCAGTCATCTGTATGCGGAGAGGGCTACTAGTATTTAGGTTTAGGTTTGTGATAATAATGAGTGGATTGTGTTTTAAGTAAAAATGTGTGTGCTTGAATTATCGAAATTTTGATCATATATTAAACCTTAGTTTTAATATTTTTTCTGTGTTTGTGTAACTTTATGAACTATAACATTTGAAAATGTGATTTTTAATCGTATGGCTTTTGTGTTAATTAATCCCCAGTATCTTATTGGTTTATATAAACCAATCTTCCCTGATAGCCTTCAAAACGACAAGCAAACCAAGTGTTATATTCAGGAACTTTTATTATGTCCTCGACCCTTCTTCTCTTGTCTGAGAAATGTAAGCTTATCGTCCCTACATGTTGACGGAGAATACTTTGAAAGATAAAAAACGGGATGGTAGGGTTTTACAGCCTGACTATGACGAAAAAGTCCGTCATAATGATTCGGTTTCGCGGGTCGCGTTTCGGTATCAGCCTGTGCACGTCCAGTTTTTCGCAGGCCGGCATGACAGTGGCGACCGGCGATGGATAGATTCTCTCTCGGTGGTCACCAATGTTTTTGGATTGTACTGTGCTTACCATCAGGCATAGTGCAGTCATTTTGCCAAAATTTTTCAGTCAAAAATTAAAAAAAAACTGTCTTACGGTTAAAACCTGACATTCTTGTTAAAGATTCTCCGTCGGGTACCTATATGCCCGGAAAGATCTCACAAATAGTTACCATTGCATTGGATGAATGATATAAACTCAATTTTTAAGAGATCAGTTCGTAAAACATTCGCTTAAGAGTAGGTGCCGATTTATGTTGAAGTTTGTGTGTCGCCATAAACGTGTTTATTATCACGCCATCGCGTATTTATGTTACTCACCCATTATCGTTGCGACTCAGTGACGTGTACGCTTACCTATCTACTACTTGCACGAATTAAGTTATAAGATAGGTATGTCTCTGATGACGAGTTTCAATTGTATTATTGTCACAGTTCAATTAGGATACAAATGGTACGCGTATAGATAACTACGGTGACACTATCGAAAATCGTGACAATTGAAAATCGATAATCGTGAGCGTGGCGTCCGGTCTTTCAGTCCGCGAGTTAGTTTATAGAGTAAAAAATTGTTTTTAAAATTTCCTATTATAAAGGCCATATTACGTGTATTATTAAGGAATTATTACGTATTTGAAACAACTATACCGTTCAAAAAAAAAGAGACGCGCTTATGCCGTTTTTGCTATATTTAATTTCATATATTTTTTGAAATCGGGAAAAAAGCTCCATCTTTCTTTTGTTCATTTATGAGATTCTGTTCTCAATTACACTTAAAAAACGAGTTACACGTGCTTTGCGAAAGGCGAAGGCTATAGACTTTTGGACTTTGTTTTTGTTAGTGCGCCCCTTTATCATATAGAGACAGAACTAGTAACTTCATTACATAGTATAAAACAAAGTCCCCTACCGCGTCTGTCTGTCTGTCTGTTCGCGATAAACTCAAAAACTACTGAACGGATTTTCAAACGGTTTTCACCAGTGGATAAAGGGACGTTTTAGTATATAATTAGTCAAGGATTTTTTAAACGCCGTTGCGTAGTTTAGAAGAACTAAGGGAGCATACAGATACGAAAACACCATTGTTTCATTAGATTCGATTTTCTTTTTTTCCACTATCTTCGAATTAAATAACATTTAATTTTGTCTGTAATGATAATACTGTAATAGATAATATTCTTAACAGAATAACTTTAAAAGTGTGCTATGAATGCTATGCTATGAATAGACATGCAGGTTTAATATTATTTCCCGTATGTCATTTTCGGTGTATAACAGTATACTTACTGAAATAATCAGTTATTTATGGTCAATTACTCAGTAGTATGCAGAATGCATAATAAAGGCATGAACGGGAGGCACGATCACGCAGTCGTGAGTAAGATTCAACAGCATAATGAGTCTACGTAAAATAATTATTGGGAGGTGCCTTAAAGTTAAAATGTATCTTAGATCGTTTATTATTGTTCTGAATATGCAAATATTTAGTGTAATAATAGTAGTGAAAAGCATACAAATTGTTTTTTTACCGCGAAACTAAGCATTTCGTGATATAATTTTATGCTCTTGTCTACATAAAGCAATGAGTTTAATGAGGTAGCAAACAGTATCGATTGATGTTCTATTTATGTACCAATTTCAGTTACAAAGAATGTAACAAGATAAATTTCACTTAAGCGATATTGACTCAGTGGTTAGCTAGTTCGAATATCCCGGTCGAGCGGCGTCGCTTTGAATCCTTGCAAACGAGCCACAGCATTCGGTGAAAGAAGACATGAAAATATATTATAGTCGTACTGCTTAAGGCCGCATTACGTTCGCTTCCACCATCCATAAATTGAAAATCTGTTATGACATCGCTGTTCAACATCAGGTGAGGCAGTAGTCCGGTGAAGCCGTTAATACCTTTCTCGGTCAATAGCTTAGTCAGTTCGAAATAAAAATCATCAAGGGATATTGTGGTGAAAAAATGCATATTCGCATTTGAGGATTTTATAAATAGATATCGTTTTTGAATCTGTTTGTGTTTGATAACTGGATATGCTGATTGAATCCAGTCATACTCTATCTATATACGATATTATAATAAAACTCTATACAATAAATATTTTTTGCAAATTATAATCGGGGTAGACTTTGTTACAGATATTGAAACCAAATATAATCCTTTTACAATTTTTGTCTGTCTGTCTGTTCGTCCCAGTGAACACGTATCACTCCGAAAGTAGTGAAACAATTTTGACGAAACTTGACACAGTGATAACTAATGTCATAAAGTTACATCTAGGATACTTTTTTTTTCAGTAAAACGCAAGGGATTCTCCAGGATAACGAATGAAAGTCAAAAATTTGTAGTCAATGACATTCTTGGCGAACTTTGGTAAATTTTCTTTGCGCTATATATAGCAGACAAATTAGCTAAAATTTAAACTATATTTCATTATCTTATGCTTATTTTTTACATTACCGCCAATATATAAGTATAAGTTAGTTTTTATCTCAATTGAAATTTACTACGCACTGATGTGATTCTGTAATCTACTGTACTCGTAATCTCGTATTTGATGTGGAATGTGATTTTATCAACTTTTTGACGTTTCGTTTTTTCCTAGAAACGTGCGGCGACGGTGCCTTAAAAGGCGCTTCGAACTTAACCTTGCATATTTTTCTTAAGATAGGCAACTAATTAGACACGCTTAATTATGTTAAAATAGTTTTGCGTGTAGTATTCGAGACGGTCATTGGCCTTTAAGTTTCTTCTCGTTTTTCGGTGATACTTCGTACGATATATCGTTCAAGATTGTGTTAGAATAATTTTGAAATGTTTAATACACGTGACAGGTTATTTTATCGGATAAGAGAGAAAGAGAAACGAATATTAACGCAGACGGAGACAGATGAATGGGACATTTAGACGATTTCTATGAATTACAGTTCCAATATTTCGACGTGACTTTTTAATTTGTTCAGCAATATTATGTCCATTTCTGGTCCGGCGTTCACAATTTACATATAACGTTCAAGTTGTATTCGTTTTGTTTGTTTATCTTATTTACTATATTATAAAAAACCCACTGACCTTATTATAATGGTGGTAGAGCCACGAGGAAACTATTACTGGTTTCGGCATGAATGGGTCGGCTCGCACGGGGTAGTACCACCCTCTCACAGAAAACCGACGTGAAGTAACAGTGCTTGCATTGTTGCGTTTCGTTCGGTCAGTGAGAGCGCCGGAGACCCACCTCTCCTCTCTCCTCTCCCTCTTCCTCCCCTAACCCTTCCCCCCAAAAAGTGGCAACACACTTACGACTCCTGGTGTTGTTCGTGTCCATGGACGGTGGTGATCACTTAACATCAGGTAACCAACCTGTTCGTTTGCCACCTACGACAAAAAAAAACTATTTTATTTAATAATTGTATAGTTATGAACTAGACTCAATTAGTATGGATATTAATATTTAGGTTAAACTATGATAACGTAATGTGGCTCGTTTATTATCGATTATTAAAAACTTATTAGTTATAAAGCAAATATTATAAATCCGAAAGTGACTTTGTTTGTCTGTTTGTTCCGCTTTCACGGCTTAACCGATAACAATTACATTTTACATACACGTCGTTAGGGGTACAGTAAAGGTTTTGGTTTCTGAGGCATTGATCAAAACTACGTTAACACGAACAAAAGTTTGTACAATAAAGAATACGTGTGGTCGAACTTCACACAAAAGACCGTAAAGCAAGAAATCTTTTGCATTTAAAAAAAATTGATAACACTAAAGTTTATCGGTAGCTATTAAACAAAGAACGAATGAAGAAAATCGGATGAGAAATTGAGGAGGAGGTGCTCTTAACTCTTCTTCCACTGCCGATTTATATATAGATATTCGGTTATATTTTTGATATCATGAATTTCTTAAATGTCTAATTATTAAAAAAATATATAACGTCGATGTTACTCGTGATTTAATAAAAAAAATGAAACGTTATCACGCTTGCATTGATTGTTTCATCGACTGCATGTAGGATCCGCCTGTGTACGTGTGAGTAAATCGACTATTATTTATTGACATAAACGAGCTCGTTTATGATTGTGAAGCGCATTCGATGCAAATGATTTAATTGACTTTTAACGAGCAACTATGTTATCGTACCGTCATTTCAAGTTCGGTATAACATACTGTAGATTATTATACTATTAATTTAAATGTGTTTATTTTTCAATTTCCCTGATGGTACCTAATATGTTATCGTAAAGTATTTAGGTGTTGTTCCTATATGTATAAAAATAATAGAATAATCATGGTCATGGATAGCATTCTTTTAAACATTTCTTTTACGTCATTAATTGCTGCTACGCACTAGACTTTTTCAGATTTTTCCCGATAACTCTTATGACGTCATTGACAAACGTCGATTTTTGACATTGGCATGTCATTTTATTTGTATTCATTTTTTTATTATAGTTTTCATATTTTATATTATTACTAGCGGGCCCGGCAGACGTCGTCGCGCCCTGAATATAAAAAATCATTGAAAAATCATATACTAAAACCTTCCTCGTGAATCACTTTATCCACTGGTGAAAACCGCATGAAAATCCGTTGAGTAGTTTTTGAGTTTATCGCGAACAGACAGACGCGGTAGGGGACTTTGTTTTATACTATGTAACTATATAATGATAATGGTTTATTGTATCTAGTATTACTTATATTGTTATTACTGAGAAAACTCTGAAACCACGAATCCTGAAAAAAAAAAGCGAAAATGCAGTCCTACCAAAGCTTAAAGCCCACAGAAAAATTGTAAGGCGAAAGGATCCCATCAGACTTCGTAACTATATAATAATAATCATAAATACAGTGGTACAACAAAATAATCCCAAGGAGGGTTGATGTCAGGCAGGCGGCCGATCGTAAAAATTAAGCTAACCCTACTTATGTGGGATAAGGGTAAGAAGAAGAACTTTTGTAACGTCATCGGCCTATATCGACTTTCTGCTCGTTTTCCTGTCTTCTCTCAGTCAGAAATCCGCTCCGCCAGACGTCACCAAATCTAACCAAGTGACCTACTCAAAGTAATTTTACTCAAACGTAAATATCATTAACCGATATCCTTATTCATATTATAAATTCGAAAGTGAGTTTCTTTGTTTGTTACGCTTTCATGATTTAAACTACTCAACGAATCATCATGACTTTTTGCACACACGTTGAAAGGGATACAGTAAAGGACATACGGTCGGTAACTTTACATTCGGGTGCGATCGAAAGGATTATGTGAGACACATACTAAAACCCCACAGTGTACGTCCGCCGTTTTAATGGGGCGGAACGGTGTCTCTTGCCCATGGAACCGTACCACCCACCGTACAACCGATGGTACCGGTACCGATGGTACCGTACAATGGTCGATGCGTCGTTTAACCCCATCTGGTGAACCTGTTCAATGGGAAGATAGCTCTGTCGACCCATCTTCCCAGATTCGTCTATGGCGGCGGAAGAAGACGCCACCTTCCATCAGTCTTCTGTATGCGGAGAGGACCACTAGTATTCAGGTTTAGGTTTGTGATAATAATGAGTGGATTGTGTTTTAAGTAAAAATGTGTGTGCTTGAATTACCGAAATTGTGATTATATATTAAACCGTGGTTTTAATATTTTTTCTGTATTTGTGTAACTTTATTAACTATAAATATAATCATTTGAAAATGTGATTTTTAATCGTAAGGCTTTTGTGTTAATTAATCCCCAGTATCTTATTGGTTTATATAAACCAATCTTCCCTGGTAGCCTTCAAAACGACAAGCAAACCAAGTGTTATATTTAGGAACTTTTATTATGTCCTCGACCCTTATTATCTTGTCTGAGAAATGTAAGCTTATCGTTCCTACATGTTGACGGAGAATATTTTGAAAGATAAAAAACGGGGTGGTAGGGTTTTACAGCCCGACTATGGCGAAAAAGTCCGTCATAGTGATTCACTTCTGCGGGTCGCATTTCGAGATCAGCCTGCATGCATATCCAGTTTTTCGCAGGCCGGCATGACAGTGCTTACCATCAGGCATAGTGCAGTCATTTTGTCGTGCTACAATAATAAAAAAACTGTCTTACGGTTAAAACCTGACATTCTTTTTTTTTTTTATGTCATAGTTGGCAAACGAACATGTGGGTCACCTGCTGTTAAGTGATCACCACCATCCATGGACACTAACAACCCCAGAGGAGTCGCAAGTGCGTTGCCATCTTTCGGAGTGAAAGGTTAGGGGAGGGAAAGGGAGAGGAGAGAGGAGGGGAGATGGGTCTCCGGCGCTCTCACTGACCGAGCGAAACGCAACAATGCAAGCACTGTTACTTCACGTCGGTTTTCTATGAGAGGGTGGTACTACCCCGGGCGAGCCGACCCATTCATGCTGAAATCAATAATATTCTTGGTAAAGATTCTCCGTCGGGTACCTATATGCCCGGAAAGATATCACAAATAGTTACCATTGCATTGGATGAATGATATAAACTCAATTTTTAAGAGATCAGTTCGTAAAACATTCGCTTAAGAGTAGGTGCCGATTTATGTTGAAGTTTGTGTGTCGCCATAAACGTGTTTATTATCACGCTATCGCGTATTTATGTTACTCACCCATTATCGTTGCGACTCAGTGACGTGTACGCTTACCTATCTACTACTTGCACGAATTAAGTTATAAGATAGGTATGTCTCTGATGACGAGTTTCAATTGTATTATTGTCACAGTTCAATTAGGATACAAATGGTACGCGTATAGATAACTACGGTGACACTATCGAAAATCGTGACAATTGAAAATCGATAATCGTGAGCGTGGCGTCCGGTCTTTCAGTCCGCGAGTTAGTTTATAGAGTAAAAAATTGTTTTTAAAATTTCCTATTATAAAGGCCATATTACGTGTATTATTAAGGAATTATTACGTATTTGAAACAACTATACCGTTCAAAAAAAAAGAGACGCGCTTATGCCGTTTTTGCTATATTTAATTTCATATATTTTTTGAAATCGGGAAAAATGCTCCATCTTTCTTTTGTTCATTTATGAGATTCTGTTCTCAATTACACTTAAAAAACGAGTTACACGTGCTTTGCCATAGGCGAAGGCTATAAACTTTTGGACTTTGTTTTTGTTAAGTGCGCCTCTTTATCATATAGAGACAGAACTAATAACTCCATTACATAGTATAAAACAAAGTCCCCTACCGCGTCCGTCTGTCTGTCTGTTCGCGATAAACTCAAAAACTACTGAACGGATTTTCAAACGGTTTTCACCAGTGGATAAAGGGACGTTTTAGTATATAATTAGTCAAGGATTTTTTATAATCAGGGCGGAATAACGTCTGCTGGGCCCGCTAGTTGATAATATTTCATAAATTACAATTACTGTACAATCATTATAGATGTTTATAATCGCCTCATATTTTAATAAATTGTTATATATAAATAATATATCAATATAGAGACATATCTAATAAAAGTTGAGTTGTTAAAATGAACCGAAAAACTTGACTTATTTGCGGTTATTATAACGATTTTTATTTTAGTTCAAGTGACGATTCACCGTTATAACAAAGGCCAGATCGATTAATTTGGAAATTCAATTAGTTTAATTCGATTAATAATCATATATAAATTGCTTCATCAAATTGCGTTAAATTCAGTTTTATACAATCTTTATGTTGCGCTCTCACTGACCGAACGAAACGCAACAATGCAAGCACTGTTACTTCACGTCGGTTTTCTATGAGAGGGTGGTACTACCCCGGGCGAGCCGACCCATTCATGCTGAAACCAATAATAGTTTCAGCGTGGCTCTACCACCGTTAATAGTTGATAATATTTCATAAATTACAATTACTGTACAATCATTATAGATGTTTATAATCGCCTCATATTTTAATAAATTGTTATATATAAATAATATATCAATATAGAGATATATCTAATAAAAGTTGAGTTGTTAAAATGAACCGAAAAACTTGACTTATTTGCGGTTATTATAACGATTTTTATTTTAGTTCAAGTGACGATTCACCGTTATAACAAAGGCCAGATCGATTAATTTGGAAATTCAATTAGTTTAATTCGATTAATAATCATATATAAATTGCTTCATCAAATTTCGTTAAATTCAGTTTTATACAATCTTTATGTTCACGGCGTAATGTTCCTACTACATTTTGATATTACACCTTCGTATACGAACGAAAATAATGAACAAAATGTTATATCGATTTTGTCTTTCGCCATCAAATAAATGGTTTAATGGACTCGTCTTTTTATAATATATTTTGTATACAAAGTTTTATTATTTAGTTGCATAACATGACGAAGATATGAAAATATATCGTAGTAAATATTTGGATTTCATATCGCTACATATTATAAAACTTAGTCCTTTGCCACGTCTGTCTGTCTGTTCGCGAGAAACTCGAGAAACTACGGAATCGCAGTAGTCCGGTGAAGCTGTTAAGACCTTGCTGGGTCAATAGCGTAGTCAGTTCGAAAAAAAAAACGGAATCGATTTTCTAGTGATTTTCACCAATATATAAAGCGATTCATGAGGAAGGTTTAGGTATATAATTTGTCAAGGTTTCTTTTTATTATCAGGGCGGGACAACGTCCGCCGGGCCTGCTAGTATGATTATACATCAGGAATTCATATACCTTTTGGAACTAGGCATCACTCTCACAGATTATGAACTAAAGGCGAGCCGTTTAGTTTAAAACAACTTAATAAATTAATGTAATGAAATACTAGAAACTGTGACAAACTGGCCGCCCCACGTTTCAGACTTAGCAAAACCAGTAATAGTTTCTTTGGTAATAGTGTTAGGTTTTACAATAAAGTCCCAAAACATATTACCGATTTGCCGGACTGTAAATTTAAGAGCCATGTCAAGCGGGTTTTAGTGTCGAAAGGCTATTATAGAATGGATCAATACGTGAACGATGGTGACCTCTGGAACTGACTCCTCTCTGTGCATCCACTAAAAACGGTATTATAACGTATAATTTATTCGAAATATATATGTTAAAAAGAAGTACCCGATCGATTTTCTTGCCGGTTCTTCTCGATGACTGGGTTGTTTTCCGAACCAGTGGTATTTTTTGATATTCATAAGCGCCTTATTAGGGCCTAAACTGAATAAAGTGTTTTTGATTTGATTTGATTTATAAATTTACTTTGATTAGCTCCGAGTGCAAACTCAGACAGCACAGCGTCGATGTTTTTATTTTTCGCTGTTCTGACTGGCCGCACGTTCATAAAAAGTTAAGCTCATAAAAACCATCCAAAACTTTACCAATATATTTAAGCATTAAATATTATTTCAGTATAAGACTTCGAAAATAGTGCGTTGTAAAAGAGTGATTAAAATTTTTATTCTATTAAAAATTTATATAATTTTGAGATACAATTGATTTTTCAAAATGATTTCACTTGTCATAAATGAAACCCTTTCGTAGTACAGTGGTAAATTAAATATGTATCACATATAATTATATCACTTCTGTATCGATTGTGTTTGTTAATAATGACTTCCATTATATTGTAAATTGGCGCCTTATTAGGCCCTAAACTGAATAAGTGTTTTTGATTTGATTTATAAATTTACTTTGATTAGCTCCGAATGTAAACTCAGACAGCACAGCGTCGATGTTTTTATTTTTCGCTGTTCTGACTGGCCGCACGTTCATCGTAAACTCAGACAGCACAGCGTCGATGTTTTTATTTTTCGCTGTTCTGACTGGCCGCACGTTCATCGATCACAAGTATAAAAACCATCCAAAACTTTACCAATGTATTTAAGCATTAAATATTATTTCAGTATAAGACTTCGAAACGAGTGCGTGGTAAAAGAGTGATTAAAATTTTTATTCTATTAAAAATAAACATAATTTTGAGGTACAATTGATTTTTCAAAATGATTTCACTTATCATAAATGAAACCCATTCGTAGTACAGTGGTAAATTAAATATGTGTCACATATATTTATATCACTTCTGTATCGATTGTGTATGTTAATAATGACTTACATTATATTGTAAATTGGAATATACTTATATACATTATTATATACGAACGTTAACCCAATACCGAAATATATTATTAATTCAACTTCTTCTTTAATTATTTTAATGAAGGTTGCAACATCATAAAGTTTATCTTATACATATTTATAATATCTATAACTTTAACGTATTGTTATGGCGTAACACTCGGAAATGATTTTTGCCGTTTAATGTACCAATATAATTGTGATTATTTTGTTCGAAGAATCGGTCACATTCTTTGCAAACTAAGCGGGACTAAGCAAGTATTTTTTTTATTATTCCAAATATTATACCTTTTCAAGCTGTAGCATTTCTATATGAAGTTATTCATATCTATAACTAGCTTTTAGTCGCGACTTTTCTGCGTAGAATTTAGTACACAATTTTTGTTCAGTGGAGACATGAGCGTGGGCACTGGACACTGCTTCTTTAATTTGTTATATTTGTGAGGAACCCTATTTTTTTCTAAATTAAATCATCCTAACTTACTCCTTATAAAATCAGTTATTCGTCAGTGAATATCCCATCGAAAGTAGTCCAACCGTTTTAGAGATTAGCCGGTGCAAACATAATAACATACTAAAATTCAACAAGTTCGTTTAGTAAAACACTGTTAATTTTATTTATTTGTCTGGAGAATTTAGATCGATTCTTTGCCACGTCTGTCTGTCTGTTCGCGATAAACTCGAGAAACTACTCAATCGATTTTCTAGTGACTTTCACCAATATATAAAGCGATTCATGAGGAAGGTTTAGGTATATAAATTGTCAAGGTTTCTTTTTATTATCGGGGCGGGACAACATCCGCCGGGCCTCCTGCTAGTATGATTATACATCATGGATTCATATACCTTTTGGAACTAGGCATCAATCTCACAGATTATGATGTAAAGGCGAGCCGCTTTAATTTAAAACAACTTAATAAATTAATGTAATGAAATTAAATACTAGAAACTTCAAGTAAAAAATACAACACGTAAACATTTTAACGTTGACTTTGATCATATTTAGGTATTAGTACACTAATAATAGTATACTTTCGAAAATATAACAGCAAAGTATTCTTATATATGACTATCTTGGGAACTACGTAAAAAAACGTGAATGTTTGTCTAATACCTCGTTGATTTTTTTCTAATTATTTACAAATATTTGGTGTCAGGGTCGTTGAATTATCAATAATATTATAACTATGTGGTTATAGAAAGAGTCGTGAGATAGATTGCAGTTTTTTATTGATATAATACGTTAATGTAAGACAGAAATCGGTGTGATTGACAAACGATTGCCTGTCGGCTAGCGCTTATCATACATTTTTATGGCAATAAGATTAAAGAAGAAGCTTTCGGTAATCTGACAATCGTTTTCTTATTAATATAGTCTTCTATACCTTCTTCTATCTATACATATGATTAGAATGTAAATTTAATGTGTCTGTGACTGTAACTTTTTCGAGGTAAAAAATTATTGCAGGTTTCTAGGAATAAGTAATAGAATACATTTCAATCATTTTTAGAAACGCCTGTCTGTCTGTCTGTCTGTTTGTATGTACACGCATCACGGCTTAAGTACTAGGTTTACAATAAATCGTAAGGCATATCCTCGGGAGTAACTTAGTCTTAGTGTTTCATTAAAATCGGTCCACTCTATCAAAAGTTATTGTAATTGTAATGACGACGCGGTGTAAGTACGAGAGGAAAGTAGTTAAGTAAATGGGCTTAATACATTCAAATGACTTTAAATCACTATTTTTACATTAGATTCCACGCGGATGGGAGTCGCGGGCAAAGCTACTATACGATATAATCTTGCGTGTGGGTTTATTAATATACCGTATTATCTGTATCCTACATATATCTATAACGAAAATACAGTTCTCTTGAGACTAAATTAAGACAAAACTGCTGAACGTATCGGCACGGGACTCCATGACCGTTCCATTCGGAATTTTTCGTAGACGCTTCAAGGTTAGTTATTATTGGATTCGATCGAACCTTTGCCATTTTCTTAAATGCCCATAGAAGCGGGCAGAAATTTGCTACTGTAATACATATATAGATTTCTAATTTGTGTTATACAATATTTATTATTACACTTAGAGGACTCGGCGGAGGGTATCCCGCCCTGTTAATAAAAAAAAAAAACTTTGATAAATTATATACCTAAGCCTTCCTCATTAAGCCCTTTTTCTACTGGTGACTACCGCATGAAAATCCATTCAGTTGTTTTTGGGTATATCGCGAACAAACAGACAGATAGACGTGGCGTTATTGTAGCACGGCAAAATTGTGCCTGATGGTAAACACATTGCAATCCAAAAACAATGGTGACACACTATCCATCGCCGGTCGCTACTATGACGGGCTTTTTCGCCATATACATGTTGGTTCCGACCCAGTCAGGTTGTAAAACCCTATGACCCCGCAAAACGTTTTATAACATGGAGTGATACATCGGTATCCTGTTATTATCGATAACTCCGCAATCTGAAATCTCTGCATTTCCCGCAACATTCATTGCATTGGTAACAAACAATTAGGATTCAAAATGTTTAGAGGTAGTCCGGTCAAGCTGTTAAGGCCTTAGTAGGTCAATAGAGTAGTCGCTTCGAAAAAAAAATGTTTTGATGGTACGGATGAGTAGATGGAGATGAGATGTCTTTTCAAAAATCTTCCGTAAAAATTGTGCCTGATGGTAAGCACATTGCAATCCAAAAACAATGGTGAAACACTATCCATCGCCGGTCGCTACTGTCATGCCGCGGCCTGCGAAAAGCTGGATATGTACAGGCTGATCCCGAAACGCGACCCGCGGAAACGAATCACTATGACGGGCTTTTTCGCCATATACATTGTGTTTCCGACTCAGTCAGGCTGTAAAACCCTACCATCCCGCAAAATGTTTTATAATATGCAGTGATACATCGGTATCCTCTTATTATCGATAGCTCCGTTATCTGAAATCTCTGCATGTCCCGCAACATTACATTGGTAACAAAGAATTCGGATTAAAAATGTTGAAAGGTAGTCCGGTGAAGCTGTTAAGGCCTTACTAGATCAATAGCGTAGTCAGTTCGAAAAAAAAAAGGTTTAGATGGGACGGATGAGTAGATGGAGATGAGATGTCTTTTCAAAAATCTTCCGTAATTCTCAAATATATAAAAAAACCTTGTTATAATTTCGCACTTCCAGAACCATGGATGTTTAAGCTTTGGTATATCTGCCAGTTATTGTATTCAATTATTTTCGATATCATTATTAAATGTTAATTAAGAATAAAATATAATTCTTTACTTTAAACGATTATTATACCAATATACTGTTCAATAGGAATTTTATATGCGTTTTGTTATTCAAGCATCAAACACGTAGGTAATTTCACAATAAGAATCGTATTATATAAATCGTTCGTTCTGCGTAACCCACGATCTAATTAAAATACGTTGGAAATAATATCTGATTGACAATGTAATTTGTATTAATTTGATGGTATTAGTCAACGTTTCCATTGGAATCCACTCTTACCTTGATCACGTGTTGATATACAGGTATGATTCATACATTCATTTATGTAAATTGTAAGGTGTTTACGTTAACGTTTGTTTTTTTAATGATAACATTTTTCTTGGTGCATTTCAGCGATACCATTTTTGCTGTTGATATATATTTTTCTTTTATACCTATAAAGGTTTTAGTGTTTTTTATTTTATTTTTTTATATATATTATAGCTCGCGCGATACAGTGTCACAAAAATTTACATCACTGCAACAACACTACACATATCACCTCCACACACGTGCACGCATACACGCTTACACAAAAAAGTGGAAGGGTTTTACTTTTTTCTTTTCCCTTATCGAACTGAAATAGTTTAGAAATTTTCCGATACAAAATACACATAAGAGTTGATGAGATATATATGCTTGGTATACATATATGCTTCAATAACTCATATATGTATGAATAGTGTAGTTTAACTTAAGTTAGCTCAGATAGGTCGCGAATTGCATGAAACAGGCAACATTCACGCCGAGGTGTGCCGTGCACCCTTGAGCTGGTTGCCCAAACAAAATCGGCTGAGTGCCTTAAGCGCTCGCCTTAGTAGTCCGGTGAAGCTGTTAAGACCTTATATATTATAGGGTGCACACGAACAGGCGGGTCACCGGATGGTAAGTGATCACCGCCGTTTATAGACACTAGCAACACCGAGAGAGTCGCCAGTGCGTCGCCAGCCTGTGTTTTGGGGGAGAGGGGTTGGGAAAGTGGG
>MU159464.1:32746-76023 GCA_015888305.1 Antheraea pernyi | reverse complement strand
ATACGCATAAGTACAGGCATAAGCATAGGCATGTATATTATCTTGGTATCTATAATTATGAGAAGTTAAATAGTAAATCTTGCTGTAACATCGTATATATCATCCAGCAAATGCCGATATAATAACTAGCCAGTTCTTTGGAAGATTAGCATCGCCGCAACGTTCAAGTTTATTCAATTATATATACCAGTTACGCGTAATCTACCTTATTTGTACGTATTCTGTATGGTTATCGAACGGCCCCTGGTCATCAATATTTTGTATGTAATTCGGCTCCGCAGGAAAATTGAGTTTGTATAAAAAGATCGCGTACGTGACCGTTATTATCTGTGATTCCATTGTTGAATTTAAACATACTCGTAGTTGTTACTCTACATATGATTCATTTATACTCCTTCTAGATTTATTTTTAAAACGATGTAGACGGATATTGTTCCTTTAAACAAATATACTATACTTTTAAATACTTGGTCTTTATCTGATAAAATAATTATCACAACAGCTTTGTTTAATATAAAGTTATAACAGTTTTAAGAAGCTGCGATTTTTATAACCACTGCGAAAGTGGCGACGTCTGTTTTCCTGTCGTCGAGAAGCGGGACTAGCGATGTGATGTTTATATTTTTTCCCCTGTACGTACCGACGCAAATGAACACGTGGTTATCAGCTAGTTAAGAAATAAGATATTAAACATTATTATGTATAAAAAACTGGGTACTTAAATTTTAACATTC
Source organism: Antheraea pernyi (assembly GCA_015888305.1). Lineage (NCBI taxonomy): Eukaryota > Metazoa > Arthropoda > Insecta > Lepidoptera > Saturniidae > Antheraea > Antheraea pernyi. The sequence continues at coordinate 75,289 of MU159464.1, read as the reverse complement.
GCGTATAATGCCTGTTTCTGGCATATTCTGAAAACATTTAATTTTACGTTAGAATTGATTAATTAATCTAAACGGTTTTGATAATCACCAACATTATCTCTGACTTTATTATGCCTCTTGAATCTATGTCGTTTGAATACTTTCCTTATCTTCTTATCCTAACATTTCCAACTCGCGCTGTTAATTTTCAATTTTATTACAATAGTTATATCGAATTTATTTATTTAAGGTTATGTAAAAGGTGAAAGACTTATAAATAATTCCCATTAACGATTTAATGTACTCAGTTTTACGACACTCTTTGAATATACGAATATTGAGATATTCTGATTTAATGTACTCAGTTTTACGACACTAAATATATACGATATACGGATATAAACTAAATATAAAGGATATACGAACATTGAGATATTCTGAACTAAAAGGTTTTCATAAATCATTATACTATTTTATATTTAATCCAGCTATTGTACAATAGCTTTAAATGAATCAAGAAATCATCAAGAAATCGAATTTTAGGTAGTAATTTCAATATGTTCCTCGAATATATATTAATTTAAAAATTAAAAGTCAATTTAATCCTTATAGTTGAATTAGTAACAATACCTATATATAAATAGGCAATAGAGAAACGCTTAAAAACATCTCCCTTCTCTGTTTTTCAGACAATTTTCTTTATTCTTTTTTGTAACTATTGACCATATTTAGCGTTACCAAGAAAACATATGCAAGAAGTTGTTTTTTCCTCTATGGTCGAAGTGCGACCTATGGAACGAGCACCCGTATATTTTAATATCCGTGGCGAGTGAAAATGTGATTGCCAATGAAACACAAATGCCCCTCACTCGATAGTACTGTTTATGACGTCACGTCAGTAGAGAAACTGGTCTGTTCGTTGTCGTTAACAGGTCTCCCGGGCCTGCTGTGACACCCCCTGTTTGTTAGACGCCTCACCGTCTGACAGCTGCTATCGAGAACGTGTGGGATTATATGATTTACAAAGTACATTTCAAAACATAGCGATAGTATATTTGCTTGCACTATCTGAACTTAATTTATTCACTAGTGTTTTCAAGATTATTATTAGCGATATTTAAGTCTGAGCTAAAAATAGTTGCACGATGTTTATAGGATTTATTTGTTTGCTCGTTTAAATACAAGATTTTAATTTCAATCTAATTTGAATATAAACGCTTGAAATCAATGCCTTTCTAAAAGATTATGTATATTATAACGTTTATTTGTATAAATGTGTTTGGCGGTGAGAAATCTTCGTTGCAGAAACTCGGGTATGATCTGACTTTCAAATTATTTGCATGTATAAAAACATTTTTAACACACGATTCATTTACAAAATTGTTCTCAGTGCTTACCATGTTATATATGATGATATCAATACTGCTAGATTCGCTGATTTAAGCTGTAAATAGGTTTTTTTCTTGGTTTTATTAAGGACGCGCTCTCATTGTTCGCGGTCAATTTTGGCATCGAGTCCTACTAGACGTGCATAGCTCACGCACGCAGATACGACAACTGATAATCAAGGGAGTTGTAGCTCACTTGAAACGACCTTGATACTTTTATAAAAAATATTACATTATTTTCTTATTACTGATATTCTACTTTTCGTTATATTGGATCCCATAGTACTAAAATAATAGTAAATAGTTTCTCAAGATCATACTAGTTTAAGAACAGTGTAACTAAACCTAAATATGTATTAGGGTGGTTCATTTCCGCAATTTTTCGTTACTCATGCAAAATATTAATCTACATATAGAAAAAAAGATTCTCACCAAGTTTGAGCTCAGCAAGGTATCATTTCTCAACATTCTCACGAGGACTAATATTGTGGTAACTGGATAATAGTCTAGATAATAGCTAGAAATATCCAGTTTGTGCTTAAATGTTTAGTCTCCCAGTGTAGAGCAAGGTTTTAATTTTTTAAAGTTTGGTGAAGACAGTATTTATGACAACTATATTATGATAATAGTTAGAAACATCGAGTTTGCACTCAAAGGCTTAGTGTCATAGTGTCAGGTCAATGTTTCGTATCTTAAGGACCAGGTGATCAGCTATTTCGTGATAAAAGAATTTTAGAATTTAGATATATAAAGTTTGCGCTTAGAGGTTAAGTCTTGTCTTATCAGACGAGAGTATTATTTCTCATAAACCAAGTGAGTAGCTGTATCGTTTCTTATGTAAATAACTAAATATTATCATAAAATGATTTATTTTATATATACTAGCGGGCCCGACAGACGTTGTTCCGCCCTGATTAAAAATAAATCCTTGACAAATTATATACCAAAACGTTCCTCATGAATTACTTTATCCACTGGTGAAAACCGCATGAAAATCCATTGTGTAGTTTTTGAGTTTATCGCGAACAAACGGACAGACAGACGCGGTAGGGGACTTTATTTTATACTACGTAATGATTATATATATTTTACATTCATAGAATACCCTTAGGAAATAACAAACATATTATTATTTATAATGTACGTACGTATGTCAGAGCTAAAGTTTCAATGTATCAAGTAATTGTATGAATTGTTTTGAATTTATTATCTAGTACTAAACGAATCAAAGTCCATTCTAACCTCGTAATTACTTTAAACTATTAAGTCTAATTATCCTTTATGGTCTTGCTGGAAACAATGTAATATGTCGTTTTTTCTCCGTATACCATTCAAACTCCTAACTAATATTATAAATGCGATAGTGAGTTTCTTTGTTTGTTACGCTTTCACGCCTTTTAGCTACGTAAACCGATCGTTATAAAATTTTGGATACCAGTTATTTATACAAAAGATAACATAGCATATCCGTTATCCCGAATAAATGTACTGTTCCCGAGGTATAAATCAAAACTACACTAACACGAGCAAAGCCGCGTACAAAAACTAGTTTTAATATAACTTAAACTATGTGTGTAAAATATTTTATTACTATCTTAAAACGATTTATAGATTCTGTGATTGTTCTATGGTCTATGATTCGTTTGTTCTTATTTCCACAAACTACATAAGTATTTGTTTAGTTGAATGTTGATGATATTTTTTAGGAGCTACGCTGAAGCTATTACTGGTTTCAGCATGAATAGGTCGGCTCGCCCGGGGTAGTACCACCCTCTCATAGAAAACCGACGGGAAGTATCAGTGCTTGCCATTGTTGCGTTTCGTTCGGTCAGTGAGAACGCCGGAAGGCCTCCTCCCCTCCCCACTCCTTCTCTCTTCTCCCCCAAACACAGGCTGGCATCGCACTTGCGACTCCCCTGATGTTGCAGGTGTCTATGGACGATGGTGATCACTTAACATCAGGTGACCCACTTGTTCGTTTGCCTCCTATAAGGTCAAAAAAATATATACATGCTAGAAATTTTAAATTGGTACTTGTATACGAACATACAATAATAAGAAATGCGAGAGCAGAAGAAAAGATGTCATACTTTATCTCTATCCTATCATCTGTCAGTATAAACACGTTTTATTTGGCGAGAAAACCATATTCATGACCAATTATAATTGATTTTCGTTTCTTATCGAGATAACTATCGATTATATCCCACCTTAATAAAATTACGATTATTCAGATTCGTAATCGATTAGTTATTCTCATTCTAATTAAATCGTAGGTAATAATAATAGCATAAAATTATACATTGGGCATGACGTCATTCGATAACTTTGTCTACCGATCATTGACATATAAACACCCAAGACACACAGTCTCGAATAAAAGTAGTACTCAAAACCGTCCCGCAAAAACTCCCAATATACATACATACGTGATTATATATATACATTTTGCAAATTCGACCTGACCTTAATGATTTAAAGTTGTTTTTACCAGGACGCAAGCGACGCGAGACTAAACTTAAATACATAGATTTAAATGTGTTTGTTTTAAAAGGAACACTTCATGAAATGTATTGAAAGTAAAGATTTTGGTATTCATACGATATTTGTGGATACAGGACCTCTCCTGAAATGAAGCCGTATGTAATAATAGCTAAATTTACAAGAATTGAATTGAATACATTATGTGAGCATGAATGTTTATGAGTATTGTGTTTTTGAAGTGAAGCTTCTTTAGGCGCGACTAGGAGGTACCTGGACGACGTAACGGACGCAATGCAACGGAAGTCCGGTACAGCAATATGGCGTCACGTTTCTGTACTAATCGGTTTTTAAATAATTTTAATTTTGTTAATAAATAGTATATAAACAAATAAATCGAAAAGTTTTGAAAAAAAATTTAATAAACGATATTAAATTGAATAATAATAAAAATCATACAATAAAATTTATTTTGTATATAGGGGCACGCGACCGTGCTGTCATCTGATTTCGATGTAAGTAACAAATTAAATCAAAGCTTCATTATCTGTAGTGCCATCTACCAGCTAATTTACATAGAAGTATTTACTTTAATCGCGTGTGGCGGATACACGCACTCATTTTTTTTTTAGTTCTAGGAGAGTTCTAATGTGTTGAACGTGTCAACTTACATTTTTACCTTTATCGTTGATATCTATTTGCGTGTTGACTTGTTGTTTATCTAGAAAATATACTGATACAAAAAAATGAATGTATTGAACTCCTGTATTTCTTAAACACCAATATTTCTATGTTCTTCTATAATCTTTGTGTATCTCATATGCAAGTAACATCTGTTAGTCGCCATTGCATATTGTGTTTGTATATTGTATCTTAGTTGAACTCTTTGTGATTCCTCGTGGGAAATTATGTTATGATATTAATACATGCCTCTTGCTTTGTCTATGAATGAATGCATTGATTAAGTATTTATTATTATTAAGTGAACTGTTTATATGTTAATTAGAACTTTATAACATTACAGTTTTGTGTGACGTGGCCTTATTTTGGAATTGCATTTTATGCAAACCTAGTGTCTCTAATAATTTTGTTTGTTCACGTAACGCCCACTTTTCATATATATTGCGTTATACTGGTTCATTGACTCAACTTAGTCTTGAATACGTTTTATAGAGCAAGACTATTAGTTCTCTATTTGAATATATATTATGTAAAATGTAACAGAAATCGGATAAGTCGGTGTCCTAATTTCCCAGCGTAATACCAGTTGACGTCATACATCACGTTGTCAAAGACCAACTGCGGGGCCATAGATCTCTTCAATGGAAGGTATAGACATAATCACCACAATAGTCCACGACGAATAGGCGATTTCAAACAGCAAGAAAAACACAGTTATATATGTTCTCACATGCGATGGTACTACAAAAACATTTCTCAGTTACAGGTTTCTTCGAACCAATTTTGTTATTACCGATTCAAATTAGTAAACGTACGCGGCAAACAACTGGACCACCACAATTTATGTAGATTTTTTTATACAAATATTTTTTTGAATCACCATATAGATATAGATCTATAGGTTTCAACTAACTATACCGACTTGAACGTATCACTCACCACAAAAAAAAAACAACAGACACTATGCCCGTTGGAAATTATTTCACCATGTAGTCATTATGAATTTGCTGTTGGTCTGGTCATGGCTCGCTATGATGTTGGTCGTTAATTGAACTATCTAAGAGACGTTGGTTCATATTAATCTATACAATTGTTTAGTTTTGAGACAGGTTTAATCAAATGTTCTGAGTCGAGATGTATATATTTTAGAAGTGAATAAAAATCGTACTTACAAGAATGTACCTATTGATACTAATATTATAAACACGAAACCTCGATTGTTTGTCTGTTTGTTACGCTTTCATGTCTTAACTACTCAACCGATTTTCGTGAAGTATGGCATAAATCTTGTCACGGATACAGAGAAAGACATACGGTACCATTTTTCCACATAAAAATTTACTGTTACCGATGGATAGACCAAATACACGTTAAAGCAAGCGAAGCCGTGTGCAAAAGCTAGTAATATATGTCACTACAGCCACTAACCAGTAAGTTATTGTTAAAAAAAAAATAGAATCGGTGGACTTCGATGACTTTATGCAAACGCTTGAACAAAAATGTCATCAATGAATATCATTCACCTCTTTGTGATCACAGAGTTATTGAATCAAAGTAGTGGATAACTCATCAGAAATTTTATCTCCCCGAAATATGATTGATTTTGATATACTCATATTCGTCTCAGACATTGTTCGATGGTTTGTACTCTTTGATACAACGTAGCGCAATTAGGCAACACAATGCCGTCCGTGTGAAACAACTTGCATGAATCAACTTCTCCTGCAAGGTCGACCACCGCGTTTACTGATATCAAAATATTACATTTTCTCTAATTCCAACCTACCTAGAGTTCAGATTAATTAAAACTTATTTTCGTCGAGAGAATTAACTATTTTGCAAGTATTTTTCTAGATTGGTGCAAATGAACATTCAGCGATCATGCTTAGTCGTATCGAGTCACCGTGTTACGGTGATCACGTCGGAATAACTTTATATTTATCTGTTACAAAGTGCCTGTGTGTTTATAAAAGTGTTGAAAAGAAAATAGTTTCGTTGACTTATTATGGTTTCTTAGCTTATATTTCGAACGTATTAAATACGTATTTTATGTTGGTTGTAAAATTATTACTAAGAAGAAAACAAATTTTTATCTTTATTGTAAAATTTTGTTTTGATTTTGATTATGTGTTTCAAGGTCCCTTTCTCGATCAAATTCGTAACATAGTTTGGGATTGTTCCTTGACACGATTATTCATTTACTCGGAAAGTTGTCAAGTTAGCTTAGTTTTCACCTAAATTTCAATTTGATGTCTTTATCCGATGAAATCATCTATATCGGTGAATGAACTCATTGTCTTTTGAGCTCGCGTGAGCTACAAGAAAGGTCATTGTGGAGACACAGTACTTTATTGTTTAGAAGATACTCTATCGTATTACAAAAAAATTGAATAAGAGTTGTACCTTCTAGATAGGCACCGTTTAAATTTAAACATTGTCTAACGCGCGTCTAAGTACACTGTTGTTAACTGTTTGTTGTGATTTGTTGTACTTCTATTTGCTTTGTTATTCGCTTTTATAATAACGTATTTTAGCCACGTGTTTAAGGTTATACATGTTAGACACTGTTTGGTAAAAGTCGTGTTAAAGGCTTATACCGTGTTGTTATAATAAGACCGACTATGTCTCAATTCTCAATGATTAAATTTTGCTTTCTGAAGTCATCGACTCTTAAAACTAATTCGATACCTTTTGATGTGTTGTTAGTCTTTTTTTTTTAATACTTTATAGGTCTTTAATCGGTTGACCACAAACATGGTAAACCCAGGTTGAGACTGACTGTCAACTGCACGGCGACAGACTTTCAACTCGGGGGTGTCAGCTTGGCAGTTACGCTTAGAAAAGGCACTACCACCATGCTATGGTCTCATCGACGATGTTTCCCTTCATCAAGAAAGCTCCGGTTCAGTTGCAAGGATTCGAACCTACGTCGGTCGTTGCGGTGTCTGAACACGCTATCAACGAAAACATTATCGCTTAAGTCAGCCATAATGTTTATGATATTTTCGTAACCTGTGTCACGGCAAATATAGCGTATCATTATTTTGTCGCTAATGGCTTCTGCATGTACTATTGCAGAATCGAATTGGTGCTAATATTTTATATTTGAATTGTTCGGTGAATTGAGTAATTTAACAGTATTTACAGGTATAACTCTATATATTGCTAAATTCGAATGTTCAACATATTAAGTCCTTCTTTAATGTAATTTTGTATTATGAGTATATTAAAACAGCGGTTCTCAACCTTTCCTCAACGCTGCACTAACATACTCTTTACATACTTACCTGCAAAGTGTTGGATAGTACAAAGTGAAAGTTCATAAATCTCGCGGTATACTTGACAGGTACTTGCTTACAGGTGGTGGAGAACCGCTGCGTTAAAAGCAGTTGAGTAATTTAGTGCATAGAGAATAATGTATCACTAGATATTATAGATATAAAACAAAGTCCTCTACCATGTCTGTCTGTCTGTTCGCGACATACTCAATTTTCATGCGGTTTTCACAAGTAGATAAGTGATTCATGAGGAAGGTTTAGGTATATAATTTTTCAAGGATTTTTTTTATAATCAGGGCGGAACAACGTCCGCCGGGCCCGCTGGTTTTATATAATTACTGTTATTTAACTAAGTATATATTCGTTCTTCTTTGAACTTTGTAAACATTTCCTTTTAGCACCTGTTCAGTGATCACAGAAATATCTTCAATTAAAATTCATCGGCTCTTTGACCAAATCGAATTGCTGTCATAAAAAATCTCAGTGTATAGTATAGTATTACGTTAGAGCATCCTCGTCTATGAATAGAATAGCGTTGTTTGTTTACCACTTGTTATCGTGTTTGCGTGAGACGGCCGTGGGTGGAATCCGACATCTCTGAACCGCATGTGATTCATGTGTCCGCGTCCGCGCTTCTAGGACCTGTTCTCGTTCAATCTAGTTTAATATGACTAAAGTGAATTATAGACGGAGGAAGTGTAAAGGAAAAGTGCATCATCTGTTACAATATTTAAGGTATACTAAGTTTTTAATCATTTCTTTTTCTTAATACTTATTTCTTTCTTTCGATAAACGTAGGTTCTAGTTTAATATGACTAAAGTGAATTATAGACGGAGGAAGTGTAAAGGAAAAGTGCATCATCTGTTACAATATTTAAGGTATACTAAGTTTTTAATCATTTTTTTTTCTTAATACTTATTTGTTCCTTTGCGTTAGACGTAGGTGTCTTTAGTAAGTAATATGAATGTGTTTGGATTCGGTGATTACCGATATTGTAATTGCAAATTTGTTTATCTTTTTCAAATTTGGTTGAAAGTTTAAAATGTCGTGAGTATTCATTCACTTGTCACATTCACAGCGTTAGTGACATTTTGTTTCCAACAACTGTAAATAATATTTACATAAAGATAATAGATAGACAATAAGTATATTAAAGACGTTTCTTGAAAATAACATTGTATTACAACAAGGTAAACATAAAATTTAATAGCTTTTTGTCATATCTAATGATTAAAAACGCTACGGTAATGCTGTAATAAGGTAGTGCATAGTTCAAGGCCGCTATGGAAATTAACACGTTTTATTTAAGCATTCCTGTGTCTTTGTTTCATTATTATTTAAAAAAAAAACATATTGAATTTGGAACATAATTACAAATCAACATTTTAAATGTGATATTTAATCTATACCCTTTATAATATGCTACAGAATATAATTAGATAGATATGAGTCATAGATCTTATCTACATGTATGAAATAGTAAGTCTTCACACGTAGGTACTTGACACGTTAAAGGAAAATTGGTGGATAAAAATTTCCAGTCAACAAACAAATATTGAAAAATTATGTAAGCAATCTATAAATTACTAGCCTTTCCTTTGCTTTCGTTGAACTAGATTCTCAAGAGACAATAATTTATGATGAGTAGGCGAGGTTTGAAAGCGTAACAAAATAAAAAACAAATTCATTTTCATATCTATAATATTACCAGGTTCATACCAGCTTTGGTTAGGCAGGGAAATAAACACGAGTGGATAATGTGAGTGTCGATGTGCGTCCGAAGGGGGCCCCTAAAACTACTCCCGTGTCTCAAGTCTCGGGAACTACTCGGAGTTTTTCTCGCTGCCATGCGACGAACCCGTCATAACCCGCACCGTGAATCCATAGAGACCTAAGAAGTACGTCTTTAGAATTAGGATTTTAAAGTGACTAACTCTTTATATAAAATAAACTTATCTGAAGGTCAAAAATGATAAGACGTAATAAAAATGTTTTGTAGCTTTTATTGATGATCAAAATATAAATTTAAAAACAACATTATTATTTTTAGATGAATATACTTCTGTATAGAATAATATTTTAATAAACTCAAATAATTGGCTATCGTTTTTTGTCCCCGTATAGATTAAGATCCCAGAGCTGCCAGACCTATCTTATTTTTAAATGTATGTACTTATAGTACATACGTACATACATATGTAATTATAATACTTCAACAATATATAGAGTGATTCAAGAGGAAGGTTTATATGTATAATACATACGTGTCATAGTACAGAAAAGCGGAAAAATTCAAAGATTTATGATGTACACTGTAATACGAATTTATAATAAAATACCTAAAAAATTAATATCAATATTACGGTTAAAAATAGTTATTTAGATTTAATCATCATCATCATTACCCTTATCCCACTTAAGTAGGGTCGGCACAACATGATTTCTTTTTCCACTCTCTCCTGTCAAATGTCATTTCTGTATTCACACCTTTTACGCACATCGTTTTTCACGCAGTCCATCCATACCTTTTTCGGTCTTCCTCTACTAGTATATCCGTCCACAAACATACATGCTTGTCATGTTGTGAAATATGATTTGGCTTAATTTTTATTAAGTCAAATCATGTTATTATTAGTTATTTAGATTTAATACAACTTTATATCATTCTTTCAGGAGTGTAGATTTTAATTTTAGATACGGGCGGATTGACGGGGCAGCCGTCAAAAATAAGCTGGCTAGCCAAGTTTTAACAAGGCCCTATCAAAGCGCTTATGACGTATCTATATAGCTATTTTTTTTAGGTGGTAGAGTCACGCTGAAGCTACTACTGCTTTCGGCATGAATGGGTCGGCGCGCACGGGGTAGTACCACCCTTTCATAGAAAACCGACGTGAAGTAACAGTGCTTGCATCGTTGCGTTTCGTTCGGTCAGTGAGAGCGCCTGAGGCCCACCTCCTCTCCCCTCCTTTCCCCCAAACACAGGCTGGCAACGCACTTTCGACTCCCCTGATGTTGTTAGTGTCTATGGACGGTGGTGATGCCGACCCATTCATGCCGAAAGCAGTAGTAGCTTCAGCGTGACTCTACCACCTAAAAAAAATAGCTATATAGATACGTCATAAGCGCTTTGATAGGGCCTTGTTAAAACTTGGCTAGCCAGCTTATTTTTGACGGCTGCCCCGTCAATCCGCCCGTATCTAAGCGACATATAACGATTTCTTTTTCACCACCGATATTGAGAATATGCCATATTACTTCCACATTTTATCTAAGACACTATGGTGTTACAATATTACTTTACGTATGTGTGTTGAATCGTGCCATTTATTATTCAAAATATCATGTTAACGTATCTTTAGTTATAATATCATTGGTTATAGGTATATTTATATGGAAAACACGGTGTTAAACCGGTGTTAAAGTGATTTTTTTTTATTTGTCTCGTTTCCGAATCGACTTAAAGGTTGGTATGACAGCAATAAGCACTGATGAATGGCGATTTGTTAAAATATAATGAATTGTATAGTTATAAATTGGCATACTTTTGTGCCCATATAGAGTTTTTTTTTTTTTCGATCTGACTACGCTATTGACCAAGCAAGGTCTGAACAGCTTCACCGGACTCCACATACTATATAAATAGAGTATTTGCTTTTTGCGGTTTTGTTTGCGTTAATGTAGATTTCACATATCCCTCGGGAATAGAACTTTTTCCGCATAAGAAGTACTCTATATCCTGTTGTGTACCCCTGTTTACGAATTTTCGTGATGATCGGTCGAGTAGTTACGGGATGAAAACGTAGCAGACCACTTTCTATAACGTAGATATTAGTTCAATTTGGTTGGTTTACCACAAAAGCATTTATTTGTACTCTTCCCTCAGTAGTCCTAAAACTCTTCATAACGAAAAAATATGATCGGTCCCTTGAAATTCGTTATAAAAAGTATACACTGTAATACGAATTTATAATAAAATACCTAAAAAATGTATATCAATATTACGGTTAAAAATAGTTATTTAGATTTAATACAACTTTATATCATTCTTTCAGGAGTGTAGATTTTATTTTTATGTATCGAGTTTCATTGTTGTGATTTTAACATTTATATTTATAAAAATACAATTGCGAATAAGGAATAAAGGTACGAAACAGAGGCTTCACTCTAGAGAGGGAGACCTTATTGGTGTACAATATAATGTTAACTTTATATAGATCCTACGATAGATCTAATTTACATACAATGCTGCTATTTAAGCACAGTTCAATTATACATTCGAAAGGCTTCGAAGATCTCAATTTACAAAACAACTATATTACTGTACGTATACACAAACGTATGTTATAAATAATTGTAGGTACATATTTCAGAAATTAGAACACTCTGTATCTACAGTCACAGAATTCTCATTACATGAATTAGTAAAAATGTTCTGTGTTTACAAACGATTCCCGTAAAATACTGATTACCTTTTTTTTTGTATAATAGGTAATTGTATTCTTTTGACATTTTCTAAGAATAAATGTCACGCAATTTGTACACGATAACAATAACATAATGTAATATATTTAATGACGTAGTTCTTCATCACTATCACTACATATTATAAAGCAAAGTACTCCGCTGCGTCTCTATCTGTCTGTCTGTTTGCGATAAACACCAAAAACTACTGAGCGGATTTGCAGGGATAGAGCGATTCACGAGGAAGGTCTACGTATATAATTTACGAAGATTTTTTGGTTGAAATATATCGATAAATGTTGAAAGTTTCGGAATAAATCAAGCCGCTTGAGAACTTTCGTCGAAAACGCTGCCCTATCCCTTTGAGATATAACAAAGCAATTGAGATAATAAAGGACGCAGACGAAGTCGCGGAAATCAGCTAGTAAATTTATATTTAATCTCGCTCACCTTTCTGGGTATAAATATTAAGGCCTTCAAATTTTTAAAGTGTGTGGTTTCATTAAACGACACGAATATATGAATAGTAACAGTACTGTAAGTTATATTTATGAATATTTACTATTCTTTGTTACAGAGGGGCAGTGTGTGAGTGCCGCACTGCCATGTCGCATCACAGCGATGAGCAGGCGCTGCTCACCACAACGTCGGACTCCTTCTGGGAGCCTGGTAACTATAAGCGTACTACTAAACGAGTCGACGACGGACACAGACTATGCGGCGAGCTGCAAGCTCTGGTGCAAGAGAGAGCCGACATAGAGAAAGCGTACGCAAAGAGTCTAAGAGGATGGGCTAAGAAATGGAATGACCTTATTGAAAAAGGTAAGTGTCCGCTATTTACAAACAAATTCCAATTATACCCTGCGAATAGTCGATTAATCTTTGATGGCTTAGTTCAGTGGTACTCAACCTTTTTTTTAAACAGGCCACAAACACGTTTCGCAAACTACAAATATTTAGGTATTAAATAAAAAAACGTAATTTCAAATTAACAATGTATTAATGTAGTGAAAAATGGTTGTCCAATAATACAAGCTCAGTATAACTTAATATCACAAGGAACGCATTGCGGTCGGGTTATCAAGGATCTATTTAATTTATTCAGCGTGCTCATAGTTCTTCTGATGGGCACGAGATTGAAAATAAAGTATAATTGGGTGGCCCAACTACAATGACAGAATACAAGGAATAGAAATAGCTATAAGGTCAGCTATCTGTCTGCTCATAGTTTTTCTGATGGGCACGAGATTGAAAATAAAATATAATTGGGTGGGCCAACTACAAAGACAGAATACAAGAGTAGAAACAGCTATAAAGTCAGCTATCTGTCAGTGAAAGTCTCGGGAAAATAGGTCCAACCGTTTTGAAGGTAGCATTGCGGACGAAGCCGCAGTTAAGAGCTAGTCTAATTTAAAGTAGCCTTAGTAAGCCGCTGTAATTTTAGCTATCTGCCAGTGAAATTCCCGTCAAAATTAGTCCAGCCGTTTCGAAGATTACCCGGAACAGAAAGGCCGACAGAAAGTTTAAAAATTGCGTTTTTGTTATCAGTAGCGTGTATACTTCCATACCCAATCAGTATTTTTTTATATTTTGATATTACATACAGATACTTCATATATATTATATGTATAGAAGATACATATAGATATATTATAGATTACGATGAATAATTATTATTACAACGAATAAAAACAGTTACAATGCGTGTGCAGTTGCAGGCAAAGCTCTAGTAACTATATGTAGGTAAATGAAACATAACGTGACTTTGTCAGACACCGAAAAGTCTATTATCGTTTTTAAGTAGTGAAAAAAAAAATTAGTTCCTATTTGTTTTACGATAATTATCACATGTAATTTTATTCTATTGATTTTGTTAGTTATATTTGCCTATCAGTAAAGAATGCGGCTGTTCAACAAACTCGTGAATTTTTCTCAAATTTGAATAAATAAATAATACGTTTAGCCTTAATATAATTTGCTTATTATACACCTGTTGCTCTATGTTGGTATTTAATCAAAAGAATTTATTGAATAACACGTTTATTATATGTGTTAACATCGCGTCGTTTATTTCAACATATATATATTTTATACGAATAGAAAGTGAATTCTTTTACAGGACGATAAATGTTAAGTATGTTTGTTTATCTTATCTTCTACTTATAATATCAAGATATTGAGTATGTTAAATCGAGTTGGAATATATGTTTACGAATATAGATATTTTGTTGGTAAAGATTAGGGTGAAACTTAAACGCATATTAGTCAGTTGTATTTCTTTTTGTATTTTTTTTATTTCAATGTTATCATGATTATGTAGAACCGATATCAAAAAACTAATAAGTGTTGCCAATCATTCCTTCATACCGAAACGCATCACCGTTAGGACAACTGCTTTGATTTTGCGTTGCGTTGCGTTTGCGTTGATTATGCTTCCGCGGTCAATCCTTGTCAATACTTCTACCACTCTGTCTAAATTATTAGAAATCATTTCTAAAACTCCTGAATAAGCACTGAATGACAAGTTTTTTTTTCTACGTCATGTGTATATTTTCAAGCACGTATCTATCACAAACTACTAAATAATTTACGATTCGGTTTTTATATTACATTGTAAAATAGCATGAGGCTTCTGGAATGACATAAAATTGACATGAATTCATTAAAGTTAATCGAATAACAATAAATTTTAAAAGTCACAACATCAACTTTAGAAGAAGCAACTAATACGTGCTTATAATTACTAGTTACCACTTTAGGAAGCCAGTAAAAGTAAATCTATAATAATAATGAATAAAACCAGTATCAAATGTGGAGAGATCTTTAAACAAATCACCGCATACGGACTCGTTCCTTCGCTTTCTACGATCCGAGTACTTGTTATGCATAGACGCTGTTACTTTCCATAATGCTTACACATGAAAGATATCGTCCATTTCGATACCGGGAAGTGCATGTTTACGAGGAGAACTCTCGCGCCGCCGCGCTGTGTGTCGGGAAATGTCGTAAGCCGCCATATTGCGCCGGACCGCATGCCTCTACGTCTTATGCGTTCGCGGCCGGCCTCTCTTGTATGACGTGATGCAAACACCGCTTATGTCTTAACAGCATTACGCTAGATAATCAAATTGTGTAATTGTTCTATTTATTCATTTACTAGAATCTTCGGGCGAATCGACTCGCATATTTTTAAATATAAACTCAATTAAGATTCGTTTTAGTCGATTGTACAGATGGACAAAAATGATTGAGTATTATAAAACATAGATATTTATTTTTTATTATCATTTTTACAATGTAACGATATAAAGATTGCACTTAAAATAGAACCGTTTGTAACCGACCCCTTTGAGCTTGATTTTGTCCTACTTTGAACGATCAAATTTAATTCAAACTTTGCACACCTGTCAAAGGTCGATGACAATGTAATAATCCGAACAAAAAGTTAAAAAAAATTAACTAAAAAATGAAAAATAAATAATAGTTTAAAAAAACTAAAAAAACACGCTTTCATAAAAAATCCAACTAAAAAACAGAAAATAAAATTTAATAAATTTGGATTAAGAATAGTGTAAATTAGAAATAAATGTATATTTTTGTAAAAAGTGACAAAAATATGATAAAAATACTGATATCTGGAGGTGCTGATATTAACAGTGGTTAATTTTAAGTTGGATTATTTATGAAAGCGTGTTTTTTAAACTATTATTTATTTTGTTTTTGGTTATATGTCGTAGTGATTGAACGGTAAAGGTCAAGTAGAAATCAATCAGCTAATGTCATAGTGGTGATGAACGACCACTCTGAATTGATTTACGTTATTTCGTATTCTATAATAAGCGTTTCAATGGAAGAAAACATGATGAACTGAAAAGTTAGTGCTCGGATATTTTTTAGTAGATTTCTGGGTATCAAACATCCACAGATTAAAAATATCGCCTTACACTTGTCAATAATAAGTTTTGAGCAGTCACTTAAAGACCGTCCTGGTTTTGTAACCTTCTTATTACTTTTCAGTTACATTAACACTCAACATCATGTAAAATTGTGATCAAAACGCTAATATGGAACACTATAAAAAAAAACAAATTTAAATTTAATAAGTGATAGAATTGACTGTAGGTACAGGAAGACATGTTAAGGAAACCTGAACGTCCGATTATACACGTACATTCTCCAGTTGCGCGATTATAAGCCTATATCTTGGTAAACAACTCTACCAATTCATATTTCAATTCTCACATTATTGTTATACAAAATATAACATTTTTTGTTCGACAAATTAAATAAAAAAAACTATGTAAAGAAAACCTTGTTAAAATGGGTTACTCGGACAGATTGGCTTTTTAGGTATGCGATTACGACTTATCGATATTGTAATCAACAAATCGATAATATAAAATCAAAGATAAATATTAGGGGTGTGGGAATAACGATGTTCCATTCGACTTTTGCATCGAATATTCGAACTAATCGAATAATACGAATAACGATGTTCGATCCGAATTTTGAATTGAATATTCCAACTATTCCAATCGTTCGAAATATTGAAAGTATTCAAATTATTCGAATATTTTTAGAGTGAGGAAAAATTGTTAAACTAATGGTTATAGGAAAAGATACAACATTTCCCAATTATTATTTAAACTTAAAAACTTAAATTTTATAAAATAAACAGTGAACTTTCTTATTTATTATAAATTATCAAACTTGTTTAATTAAAGTTCCGTTGACTGACAGACGACATAACATTGTTTGAATTATTCGCATAATTGAAATTATTCGAATAGCTGATATTGTGTGGTTCGATTTGCTATCGAATAATTTGAATATTCGCACACCCCTAATGAATATATGAAACGATGACTACCAGGAGTAACCGTTTATTTACAAATAGACAATTTTTTGCAATTTATATCAAAGTCTAAGTGGTCGAAAGCGTTGATTGAAGCAATATCGATTTAATATGTGAATATTCGATACCATCTCTTATAGTTTATTATTCCTATTATTATATGTATATTTAATATTTATATATGTCTCGTTAACAATCTCGAGGTACTAAAAATGTATGGAACAATGGTATTATAAGTAAAAAGTTGTAGATACGTTATCTACATGATATTTTGACAAAACAAATTGCACGATAACGCACACATACGTAAAGTAATATTGTAATGCCACACTATCTTAGATAAAACGTTGAAGTAAGATGGTATATTCTCGATAGCGGTGGTGAAAAAGAAATAGTTATATGTTGCTTAGATACGGGCAGATTGATGGGGCACGTCAAAAATAAGTTGTCTAGCCCAGTTTTAACAAGGCGCTGTCGAATGTACAGCTTTTTAGTTTTAACTACATTGCTATGGAATGGTTAACAATTACATTAAATAAAAAACAACATGTATACTTCTAAAAAAAATCTTAATTTACGTAAAATCAGTTTCGCAAGGAAATGCTTTCAGAATTAAAAATAAACATAAAATGAAATGGAAAGTTAATTGTGAATTCGGAGGATCGATACGATTCGATAATAACGATCGAGTATTCGGATCACGGCAGCGAATCGGTCTTTCGAATTAGGATAGAGGTGCGCGCGCAATCAACGCAACGTGTACGTGCCCGAATTCAATACCATTTAACATGCCTTGTTGTTGGATTTGAAAATCGAAAGTTTCGCTACAGGTGCTGTTTGAATTACGAATGGAATTCGAGCCTGTCATTGGTTATCTTCGCTGCAAGCGGTTACATCATCTGTAGTAATACACCATATAAGAATAATTGGTTATGAAAGGTTTACTTGCGTAAAACAGCTCATTTCAGCGGTTTTTTTTAAATATCATATGAGGCAAACGAACAGGTGGGTCACCTGATGTCAAGTAATCACCACCGTCCAGACACTTGCAACTTCAGGGGAGTCACAAGTGCGTTGCCATCCTGTTTTTGGGGAGGGGGAGGAAGGGAAGGAGAGGAGAGATGGGCTTCCGGCGCTCTCACTGACCGAACGAAACGCAACAATGCAAGCACTGTTACTTCTCGTCGGTTTTCTGTGAGAGGGTAGTACTACCCCGGGCGAGCCGACCCATTCATGCTGAAACCAGTAATAAATTTAGCGTGGCTCTACTACCTACAAAAGACTGGTACTGGTAAATTCAAGAGACTGGTAAAGTTTTATAAAGCCCATGGTGTTTAATTATATGGAAATCATTAGGTACACAAAAATGAAAGGAGACTAGTACAGTTTTGAGGTGATCATTATTCAGTGGTTAGCGTGTTCAGACATTGACATTGGTTTGAATTCTTGCGAATGAGCCGAACATTTTGGTAAAGGAAAACATTGTGATGGATGACACCATGACATGGTGGTAGAGCTTTTTTAAACCCGCCTAGCTAGCTACCACTCTGAAGTTTTTTTTTTGTATATCCTAGGAGGCAAACGAACATGCGGGTCACCTAATGGTAAGTGATCACCGCCGTCCATAGACACTTGCAACACCAAGGGAGTCGCAAGTGCATTGCCAGCCTGTGTTTGGGGGAAGGAAAAATAGGAGGACGAGAGACGGCGCTCTCACTGACCGAACGAAACGCAATAATGCAAGCACTGTTACTTCACGTCGGTGTTCTGTGAGAGGGTGGTACTACACCGGGCGAACCGACCCGTTCATGCTGAAACCAGTAATAGCTTCAGAATGGCTCTACCACCTACCAAAGTCAAGTCAAGTTGAAGATTTGATGCCAAGCACCTATGGGTGTGTTCGGACAGCTCCAAGCCTGTTCCTCTAACTTTAGCATGTTTACCATCTTGAATAATATAATCATTTGACATCTGATAAGATCGTGGTCAAAGGCTAAAACTTATGCCGACTTATTACAAAAACAAAAATAAACGCGGGTTTAACACGAGTTTTCCTAAGCAATGCCTAAAGTTTTAAATCTAGTTGAAGTCATGTTTGAAATAATTTATTACAAAAGTGGGTCCAAGCGGTCTCTAATTAAACATCTGATTTAAGGTTTTATTCAAGCAACGCTAAATAGCGTTCGTATCAATTCGATCTCATTAAAAAACGTTCCATTACATACAGATAGTTTGCAAACAATTTCAATATGTGTATAATATTTTTGTTCAAATCTTCATTGAGAAAATTTAGTTGTTATATGTTAAATTGGTTATCATTGTGATATTTAAGTTAAAAGGAAATTATGTATAAAAAATACGTGCGTGTACACGCGTAAGAAGTGAAACTCCTTTATGACATCATTTTTTGAAAAATGATCTACTATATTTACAACTTACAGAAATTGGTTAAATAAAGCTAAATTAGATAAAGTTTAAGCAAAATGCTTTTATTATTATAAACATGGATACAAATAATTCAATTATTTTACCTTATTGTTACTAAGATTATAATAGCATTTCATCAATTATATTTCATTAATTATAATAGAATGATTACTATTATTGTTATCGTTATTATATATTTTTGAAATTAATGGCTTATGATAACTGAAATATGAAATATATGGTTTACATTCCACGGAATCTGATCATTGTGAGCGCACCTTTTAGAAATAAACATGGCGCGTAACCGAAAAACGTTACATACTCTAAAATTCCTCCCTACGTCGATAAAGAAGTTTCACTTCAATAAGCAATTTATAAGATTTATACATTACGTGAAAGTACATTGGAATAACAGTATAATGACATATTAAATATACTGTTAATATTGTCATATAATAGTAGCTATGACTTACTTGTGAATCTCTAAAATTGTGTAATATATTTAATTCTTCCAAATTAATTATACCAACGAAATGTCTTTTGCTAACTAATTGAAAAACAATAAATCACAATAATGACATAAGAACTGTCGACTTAGACAAGTGTTAGAGAATATTTCTATTTAAATAATGTGTCTATCTGTAAACAAGGGTAAGGATTTCTTTTGCGATCAAACTTTTTTTAACTAAGTGTTCAGTGCGTACATAACTTTTTACAATAACACGGGTGAAATCTAAAAAAAGTGATTTCACTAAGGTTGAATGTTGAAATAAAATTACATATAAAATCAATATTCGTTAGTTATATATACTTGGATGCATGGAATTTAATTTGTACACAATTATAAATCTATCTTTCTCTCTACCTTTATATTCATAAACTATGATTTTTTAACGCTTATTAATATAATTTGATAATAGTTTCGAGATGTTAGTTATTTTTAGTAATTAGTTACGTGTAAAAATCCTATCAGGAATTAGTAATAAAAATATAAGAGATACATTTTTTATTTTAAAACGCTCAGATTAATGAAGAGAGCGCAGAGAAGTTTCTAATAAATTTACTTAAAAGATTTTAAAATAATAGATAAATATGCATTTATTAATGTTAAATATAAAAATACATGTGTGTCTTTTAACATACCACATATATATGAGTTTTTGGATACATAATCTTAGTTTGTTATGTAATGGGTTTTATATCACTTTCATAATCTTGTGTTATTTGATTCTATATTTTGTACTATTGGTGGTAATTTACGCTATATTCTTTTGTTGTTGTGCACAACTGAAGTGGACAGGAAATAATATCACGGACCATGAATTCTGAGTTGTCACAAAAACTCCCTGGAACGTTCTAACAAGGAGGCCACCATCTTGTTAGAAAATTCAAATGATCACAACACACTTGTAATATTATAATCTATTCGACAATGGTAGGAATAATCTAGAAGCTTGCTTGCCAAAAAAAACGTATACTAATATTATCAAGCTGAATTTTATTTTGCTTGAACGCGCTAATTTCAGAAAGTACTGGTCCGATTTGAAAAATTCTTTCAGTGTTAGATAGCTCACTTATCGAGCAAGGCTATATATCATCACGCCGAGACCAGTAGGAGTAGAGCACCAATGAAAAATGTATCAAAATCGGGGTTAACGTACGTATTATTTAAAAATATTCGTCACCTTCTACGTAAACGAAGTCGCGAGTTAAAGTTAACCAACCAAAAAAACTATACCAAGCGGACAAAGTTGCGGGCAGAAGCTAATATAATATACAGAATCGACACTGTCAGCTTTCCTTCTTAAAAGTATCTGCTAAAATTACCATATATTTATTACCTTAACATAATTTACAATTTATTTCAAACTTAAATGAAATGTTTTGCTTAATTAAATGCAAATTTTATTCGCAATCTATTTTCAGAAATACGGACAAAAATGAAGACGTTTAAAAGTCAATATTAAAACATAGATCGTGTTGATTATCGCTGTTAAGTGATAATGAATGACAAACGAATCTCCGTGATTAAATTGTATTATTAATTTTAATATTGTTAATAGTTAATTAAACATAAGCCGGTTATTTTTATATTTCGATCTGTTACATATATCTCAATCCGAACGATGTTATAGGGAGATGTGTCCTTAATGATCTTGTGTCTTGTACATTTACCACAAACTGATTACTTACAAATTATTTACAGTTTTTGAGTTTCTTATAGGTATTGGGATGTGTTTTAGAAATTATTCACAGAAAATGATTTATATTAGTGGGCGCCCAGTGGTCGTCATTCGACCATAGTCTTTTGTTAGTATTTTGTCAATAATCTATAATCAAAGGTTTTCATCATGGCTACTCAGTTATTTTCCGTTTTTTTTTTTAAATTATATAGATATTAAACTAAGTGAAAATTGAAATTAATTATAAATTTGAAATAAAAAACAGGCGTTTACATAAGGTGGTTTCAAATTCTAAGTAAATATAACTTTACGAAAATAAAGATTTTTATCGCAGCTTACGACACAGTTTTCAATTAATTTTACACGACACCATGGGTGGGTGGGGTGGTATTTCTGGATGATATTGAATTAAATGTAGTCTGTAGATTATGAGGAATAGTGATACGCCCAGTATCATCGCTTGGAAAAGTAATGGATACACAATAGAATCAAATGGTGAATCCAAAACAAAGATGTTTTAATACTACCATTAACTTTGAAAATGAATTCATTTTTGTTCAAGATTCATCATCAACTGTACTAAATATAATCGCTACATCAGGTCGAACTGCATCATTTTAACCGCAGAGATCTAAGTCATAGGCTCATTTTTTATTGAATCATCATTTGAAGTGAGTTCACCATATAAAAATACTAAACATTAAAATATTGACATGGACTTTGATAGTATTGCTTTACTCTTATGGTAACATGAAGTGAAAGCAGTCCTGTCACCTAAAATTTTTGACATTTAATAAGACCAAAGAGAACAATAATTATTTCAGTGGTTCCATAAATTTACTAAAGATAAATTATTTATCAATTAATTATTAATGTATATTATGAATTTATATATTATATTATTATAAAATTAACCTACAGTTTGACCAGTTGATTTCAAAGTTTTCACGTTCGTACGTGCCTTCTGAGGGCCTAAACTGAATAAACTTTTTTTTTTATATTTTGATTTATTCTATTCGTTTTGACCGGTTTGACTCTCCACTACGTGTTTTTTTTAAATATTTATTAAGTTGTAGCGTTTTACCATAATCTCAACTGATATTTAATGGCGGTATGATCTAAAATGGTAACGTGCTAAAGCTACAAAAGACCAAGGGCATTTGCTAGAACTGTAAGTGCTTGGCGGATAGCCAGCCAGATGGGCTTTGTAAAGAGTTGGACCAACATGCTGTGGTTTTCCTCATGATGATTTCCTTCCCTAAAAAGGTTGTTTCAATACAGATTTCGAACCTACATTAATTGACGCGATGTTCGAACATTCGATACCAATATTTTTCCAACGTGAAATGACTATTGCAATAGTTACTTTATTGATATGCTTGATTGATGGTTCCTTACAAATAAGGTTTTTTTTGTCAACAGGGCCAGAGTATGGTACAATGGAAGCTGCATGGAAAGGCGGCATGGTGGAAGCGGAAAGGCTCTCAGACTTGCACCTCAGTGTTCGAGATCGTCTCGTTAATGACGTCATGGCACAGATCAAAAACTGGCAGAAGGACACGTATCATAAGGTGAGCTGTATGTGATAGTTATGATTTGTCCTACAAATGAAGTCGCAGGTGTAATTTGAAATCTAAATAATAAGTAAGTACTTTCAGTCGTTTTGTACAAAATGCTGATAGAACTGAAAATTCAGGATGCTCTCAAAAGTTATTAATACACTTTCTATTTACCAAGTACTGAAACATACGTAACTGAGAATATTAAGTGAGTACGTAATATTTTTATTTTCCAATAGGACAAATGGCTTATCATAGAGTAAAACAAAAAAGCACTACTTGAATGTGTACAACCAATTAATTTATTATTTTAATATCAAACGCAGTTAGGCAAAAGACGTAAAATTTGAATTAAGCGATAAATAGAATAATGAAATGACGTCATAGTTTTATTTGTTAATTATTCACTGTTATGAAATCATCATGCGCATATAATTTTTTCTCTTAAAGGTCGTAGTGGAGGACGTGTCATACATCTCTGTCATATATAAATTACTAAATGATTTCCGCCCGTTTCGTTGGACATTGAAAAATAGCGAGGATCAGTCGTTTCCAAAAAAATAAATTGGCCTTTGCTAAATCCTATGTCGATACGGTCAGAAGTTTGGATGTGATAGCGACTCAAAGGAATTGTGTTTTCATAATATATAATTATTAGCTGATTCCCGCGGTTTCGTCTGCGTTGTTTGTTATATCTAAAAGGGATTAGGCAGCGTTTTCGATGAAAGCTCCCAGGTGGCTTGAGTTTTATGGTTTTATGGCTTGACGATAAATTATTCAATTTACAAAAAAATCTTGACGAATTATATATCTAAATCTTCCTCGTGAATCACTCTATCTATTAATGAAAATCAGTAGTTTTTGAGTTAATCGCGAACAGACAGACAGACGCGACGAGTGACTTTGTTTTATATTATGTTGTGATAAGTAATTAATGTTCTGATATTTTTTATAGTAACATTTTCATGAGATATACACAAATTATGACAAAGGTAACAACAACATTCGGCAGTACTTACAAAAATATTATATTTCATACTACAAGTCCGGCATGGGTTTTGGAGAGCGGCCAAATATTGTTCCCGATACCGCTCACCACGCCTTTAATTACCAGTTAGACGATATTACTAACCGCAGTACAGTAATCATTTGCATGCGTTAAAGTCAGGGGAGTTACCCAAGCTGTTTGGTAAATTATGTTATTTATCGTCTTGTTTTGTCTGGTTAGTGATGAATGTATGTGTTCAATACCCCATATTATCAGTATAGATGAAATAATACAATATTTTAAAAAATGTCTGTGGACACTGGATAAATATATTGTAATATTAAAATTGTTATTCTAGTCGTTTCATTATCTTCTACTACTATCTAATACTAACAAAAATTATAGTATAGTTTTAGAAATAGTAATTAACCGATATAAAAAAATGTTTTTTTAATTTTGTTACCGCAGATCTTTGTTATTTATAAACCGATTTGGAAAATAGATTTTTTTATCGTAAAGGGATCTTTTCAAAGTTGTCCCATTTTAGCGTTCAATCTCAGATTTCAAAGATATAATAAAGAACTCCTAGAAATCGAATAGAAAGTATACCTAGTCTTGCCATAAATACTGAAACAAAGAAAAAAATATTTTCTATTGCAAATAACATTCATTACTTTTACAGTATGTTAGTTTAATACATAAATATAAAAGAATTTAAAATATGGAAGACTTATTCGAAATGGTATCCATTGGTTGCAATACAGTCCTTTCAACGTTGAAGCCAGTTATCAATAGAAGCATGCATTCTTTCCATGGGAGAATTCTTCACTGCCAATCGTACTGATTGTTTTAGGGACTCCAAATTATCATGGCGTTTAGAGAAAGCCGCACTCTCTAAAACTATTATTATATAATAAATATTATATTATATGTGTTTATAATTATTTTTTTGTGGAATTAGTTTTTCTTCTATATGTCTTGTGAATCGAAAGTGTTTTGTAAATTCCAGCAAATATCTATTGTTTCGCAAGCAGAGAGAATTTCACTGAAATGTATTATGTAAACATTTACACGCTTGGGTGTTTAAACGCATACGAATGCGAAGTGAAAATCCCTTTCTAACGGTATTTTTAAATTGGTAATCGGCTTTAATGTGCTGATTTTAATCTGCATTAATCTATGTAAGATGATTTCTAAATGCTTGCTCTTTTAACTATGACATATAAATATAGCACGCGTAGAATTACTTACATTACATTTGTAATGTGTACGTTTTTTTTTAATTGCACAAGTTTTCGTGATATATTTGACATTTATACATTATTGACCATCAAGTACCCAGAAGAAATAAATGGACTAATAAATTAAACATGTTAATCTAAAATGTAAGGATATAATATATGCATGTATCTCTATATTAAATTTTATTTGAATCGGTTCAGAAGTTTATTCAAGAAAACGTAAAAACACAGCTAGATGGAGTTATATTGACATTATTTATATTAATTTAGATTATACCGTGTGAGGCTGCTATTAGTATATCATAAGCTGTACAATCAACTACAGTCTGAGTTTCTTTATGAGACAGTCCATATATTTTACTGAAGTAAGACTCTATCAAATATTTAAAAAACCTTTTTACACAATATTTATGAAATTTCTATTTTAACAATGTATATTGAGTTATTCAATATAATTAAAGGATTATAGTTATAAATCTCCGATATAAAGAGCACGTGATGTCAATGTATTTTTATTAGATCTGTTAAGGTTTATATGGTGTTTATGTTTCACTTTCAATTGTATAACAAAATTGGTGTGTAATATTATAAGTAAAAAGGTATAGATACGTTAGCTACACGATATTTTAACAAAAGAAATGGCACGATAACGCAGCCATACGTAAAGTAATATTGTAACGCCACATTGTCTTAGATAAAATGTGGAAGTAAGACGGCATATTCTCAATATCGGTGGTGAAAAAGAAATGGTTACATGTTGCTTAGAGACGGGCGGATTGACGTGACAACCGTAGAACATTAGCTAGTTAGCCAAATTTTAATAAGGCTCTGTCGAAGCGCTTGTGACGTATCTACAGCTTTTTAAATAATTCGTGATAATTCTAAAAGTATAAAATGTATTGGAAATATATGTTTAAAAAATGTACCCGATCGAGTTTCTTGCCGGTTCTTCTCGATGACTGGGTTGTTTTCCGAACCGGTAGTAGTCTTTGACGTTCATAAGTGGCTTATTAGGGCCTAAACTGAATAAAGTATTTTTGATTTGATATGATTAGATCTGTTAAGGTTTATATGGTGCTTATAAGGCATTCCACGTATGATACGTACCATGTCTCGTTTTCAATTGTATAACCAAATTAGTGTGTGTTAAACAGTGATATTATAAGTAAAATGTTGTAAATACGTTACCTACATTATATTTTAACAAAACAAATGGCACGATAACGCAGCCATAGGTAAAGTAATATTGTAACGCCACATTGTCTTAGATAAAATGTGGAAGTAAGACGGCATATTCTCAATATCGGTGGTGAAAAAGAAATAGTTACATGTTGCTTAGATACGGGTGGATTGACGTGACAACCGTAGAACATTAGCTAGTTAGCCAAATTTTAATAAGGCTCTGTCGAAGCGCTTGTGACGTATCTACAGCTTTTTAAATAATTCGTGATAATTCTAAAAGTATAAATTAAGATAGATAATCACTAGTTCAATTTATATGTGTGTCTACAATTTTAACAAATAGAACGAAATCAAAATTTCGCTAAATACCTCATTGACTGAGCTTGGTCAGCTTGAAGCTACTAAGAAACGTGAGCACGTGCGAACATTCCGCGCTAACATGGTTCGCTCATGAATTAAACACCGCGCGAAGTGGTGTCCTTTACACGGGCAGTCTCGTCCGTGACAGACAAACGGAAACATAAGCCCCATAGTTTATGTAAGTTGTGTGTATTGAAATTATTTGCATAGAATGTTCGATGGGTCTTGTATTCTATCGACTGGCTCTAAGTTTGTTTTCGAATCAGATGAAATAGCTGATGTTTGGGAAGTAAATAACTTATGGTCTGTGTACTCTCATATGTTTGTTTATCTTGGATTATGGCATATCTTTCTTTTTCATTTGAAATCTTAGCGGATAGTTCGCGTATTCTTTACAATACAGTTTAATCAGAATGAAAACATCCCAACTGTAGCTGGAATACCAAACGTTTAAATGAAATTACCCTTTGAACCTCTTCGATGTTGTCCGTATCTTGTATGTATTGAGGATTTGTAAACGTTTATGAAATCAGATTATCCCCGACCCTAAACTAACGAGAACAATTGGATCAGTAGAGGTTTAATCTGTAAACAACGTTAACTCTAAGATCAAACTTTTGTATTTTGAAAGTGGACAATTTATTGAGTTATTGATTTGACTTTAATTGAATGTAAACGTGTACAGCTTTTGCTAAAGGCAATATTTTTCTTAGATATTTGTATGAGTATAGGAAGACCGAAAAAGATATTAAAATGTTAGTAAAATGGATTGTGTGAAAAATGATATGTGTGCGAATACTGACAGGGGAGAGTGGAAAAGAACAACATGTGTCGACGAAATTGTATTTATATAAAAGGTATGAATAGTGAGATGACATACGGCAGGAAAGAGTGGAAAAGGAAAATCTGTGCCGATCCTACTTAGGTGGAAATGGGGTAAGAAGAAGACATACACGCGTACTATAAAGGGTAGGTTCGGTTTTATTTACTTTGTTAGTACATCCGTGCGAAGCCGGGTCCTGAAGCGAGTTTCAACTGAAATCAACAAAGTGTTATATAACGTCAATGAGCCATCATTGTGTCAATGTTGTAGATTCGACTGTAAAGGTGATTCACGGTCGGCCATTGTTTTGCAGAACAATCGGTTCCTCGCTACTTGTGGCCACGATTATACGTACACCTATATAGAGTAACATTATTGAGTGCGCATGCACCTTTTTATTGGTGACGTTAGCTTTATCTAAATATCTAATCGTGCTCGTTACGATATGTTGTTTGTTTTGTTTCACACGTCTGACCTCTATAATATTTTTCTTGTTAATGCATCGGACAACAATGTTAATAGTACTGGTTTAAGAATGCTAAGAATTTTTATTTCATTTTTTTTGTTATTAATTCGTGAACTTTTGTAGGTACTTGAGTTAGATGTTATATGTTAATTTTGCTTTATCGGTATTTATAAAGGCAGCGGCATTCTTTTTGATTTTTTTTTTCGTATAGGTACCGGAGTAAGTATGCTTTAAAATTGTTTATTTGTTACGCATTCATGCTTAAACTACTCCACGGATGTTCATGAAATTTTGTATAAATACGTTGTCAGGGAGATAGGGTGATAGAAAAATGTACTGTTCCTGAGGAATTATTGATCAATACTACAATAACGCGGGCGAAGCTGCGGCCAAAAGCTAGTACATTATATGCTTCTCACAAAAATGTACGTAACGAATTAAATATTCACGTGAATTCTTGAGAATAGCACCAATGACTGAGAAGTTGGACATGAAGGTGGTAGAGCCACACTGTAATTATTACTAGTTTCAGCATGACTGGGTGGGCTTGACCAGGGTAGTACCACCCTCTCACAGAACACCGACGTGAAGTAACAGTGCTTGCACTGTTGCGTTTCGTTTGGTTAGTGAGAGTGCCGGAAGCCCATCTTCTTCCCCACTTTCCCTTTCCCTTTTTCCTTTCCCTGCCCTTCCCCCATGCACAGGCTGGCAACGCACTTGCGACTCCCCTGGTCTTGCTAGTGTCTATGGACGGTGGTGCTTACTTAACATCAGGTAACCCACCTGTTCGTTTGCCTGTTTTTGACATAAAAAAAGACCATCCTTAGGTTGAAACTCTGTCCCCAAGCACTGTTCCGGCGATTGCACTTGAAAGATCTCTTATCTGTAATTAGATCACGTAATATCAGAAAAGACTGATTAAATACTGTTTATAAGCTGTGTAAAATTTACAATTGAACTCTTTTCTTAATTCTTACTGATTCTTGTTCAGCTACAAATATGTGGACAGGATAAGGATTTGTAATAGTTTTATTTTATTCATAAATGGTTATGGTAAAATGACTTAACATGTCTATCCTCCTTAGTATAATAAATGCGAAAGTAATTTTGTTTTGTTACGCTTTCCCGCCAAAACTACTCAACGAAACATCATGTAATATAGAAAAGAGCTACTTTCATCCATATAAAATACATCGTTGCCGAGGTAACGTTGCCGCGAGTAAAAGCTTGTAATTAAATAAAGTCCAATGGTTTCCAAATTGAGTTTGAATAAATGTAAAAATAAAGCTGGATTCACCTATCTCAATATAGTTATGGAGGAATTTGTACAAACATGAAAATTAATTGCACAAAAACTTCATAATTTATTCTTAACATCTTGACAATGGCAACTATTTAAAAAATAAAATTATTATAAAATCAGTCGTGCTGTATGCATCTTAATACATAATGCTACTACATAAGAGACGGATGAAAGAAGACTACATGTGGCAGAGATGTGAATATATCCCCAAGCACTGTTCCGGCGATTGCACTTGAAAGATCTCTTATCTGTAATTAGATCACGTAATATCAGAAAAGACTGATTAAATGCTGTTTATAAGCTGTATAAAATTTACAATTGAGAACTTTTTTCTTAATTCGTACTGATTCTTGTTCAGCTACAAGTATGTGGACAGGATAAGGATTATGTAATAGTAATATTTCATTCATAAATGGTTATGGTAAAATGACTTAACATGTCTCACCTCATTAGTATAATAAATGCGAAAGTAATTTTGTTTTGTTACGCTTTCCCGCCAAAACTACTCAACGAAACATCATGTAATATAGAAAAGAGCTACTTTCATCCATATAAAATACATCGTTGCCGAGGTAACGTTGCCGCGAGTAAAAGCTTGTAATTAAATAAAGTCCAATGGTTTCCAAATTGAGTTTGAATAAATGTAAAAATAAAGCTGGATTCACCTATCTCAATATAGTTATGGAGGAATTTGTACAAACATGAAAATTAATTGCACAAAAACTTCATAATTTATTCTTAACATCTTGACAATGGCAACTATTTAAAAAATAAAATTATTATAAAATCAGTCGTGCTGTATGCATCTTAATACATAATGCTACTACATAAGAGACGGATGAAAGAAGACTACATGTGGCAGAGATGTGAATATTAAGATGTTTGTATGGTGTAAGTAGAATGGATAAAATTTAGAATGAGTGTATCAGAGGACGTTTGAAAATAGCACCAATGACAGGGAAATTGAGGAGTAATAGGTTAGAATGGTAGCGGCGGAGGAGAGACGAAAGCCATATAACTAGCAAAGTTTGACTTATGAAGATGGACGGATATAGGAGTAGAGGACGACCGAAAAAGGTATGGATAGATGTGTATAAAAGGTGTGAGTACTGAGATGACATCAGACAGGAAAGAGTAATATAGAAAAGAGCTACTTTCATCCATATAAAATACATCGTTGCCGAGGTAACGTTGCCGCGAGTAAAAGCTTGTAATTAAATAAAGTCCAATGGTTTCCAAATTGAGTTTGAATAAATGTAAGAATAAAACTGGGCTTAAGCTATTTCAATAAAATTATAGAAATATGAAAATTCGTAATTTATTCTTAACATCTTGACACTGACAATAGGTCGCAGCGTCTCTTCATACTATGACAGAATAAATAAATATTATATTATATTTTTCATCGGACCGTGGACTGTTGCATTGTCCACATTTGTAAATAAATAAATAGGAAACATACTAAAATAAAACTATAATAAGGCCAGTCATGCTGTATACATCTTAACACATAATGCTACATAAGAGACGGATGAAAGACTACATGTGGCAGAGATGCAAATATGTTTGTGTGGTGTAAGTAGAATGGATAAAATTAAGAGTGAGTGTATCAGAGGACGTTTGAAAATAGTAGCGATGACACGGAAATTGAGGAGTAATAGGTTAGCACGGTAGCGGCGGAGGAGACACGAAAGCCATATAACTAGCAAAGTTTGACGTATGAAGATGGACGGATATAGGAGTAGAGGACGACCGAAAAAGGTATGGATAGATGTGTATAAAAGGTGTGAGTACTGAGATGACATCAGACAGGAAAGAGTGGAAAGGAAAACCTGTTGTACCGACGCTACTTAGGCGGAATAAGGGTAAGAATGATGATAATTCTCAATAGGACCACCCACGTTCGTACATACCACATCAGATACATGTAATGGATGACTGTCTTCTAAGTCCGAATCTTTATGGTACACCAATCTCGCTCTATAAATGCTTATATCATATAGTTGTAAATTAAGATTGTTTTATAGTTGATATAATAAAGTTAACATTGTTTACGAACCGAACAGGAATAGCTTATCGGCGTAAAGAAATGTCGCTCTTAATAACATCCCATCAGGGGCCTGTTATCTATGACAGTTTGGAGTTTGGCCAAATGTTGACACAGCTATGCATACAGATTGGATCATCGCGTATAATGATATTAATGATATTACACCGTTAATGATTTCACGACATTCATTAGTTAATTGTGTGGTAATTTTTAACATATTACGAAATCATGTATCTTTAGCATTTATGACAGTAATCGATTTCTTTTCTGACGTATAATTCTTTGTAGTAGCATTGAAGTAAATATAAGGTTCTTGCTATGTTAAGTCGAAACTCTCATGTCATTCTTGCATCTTTTTACTGTTGAGGTTTTAAAGTCGACTTGATTTTATATTACACTAGCGGCCCCGGCAGACGTTGGCCCGTCCTGATTATAAAAAAAAACCTTGACAAATTATATACCAAAACCTTCCTAATAAATCACTTTATCCATTGGCGAAAACTGCATGAAAATCCGTTTAGGAGTTTTTGAGTTTATTGCGAACAGACAGACAGACGCGGTAGGGGACTTTGTTTTATACTATGTAATGATTTGGTATAGTGTAATGAATATGTCGTTTACATGCCCGTAGACAATTTCTTACCTACATCATTCTAGGGAGTATTATTATTCTTTCTTCTAAATTAATCTGCAATTAATTGTCACGATATTTATCATAATATATCGCGCATAAAATTCAAAATTTAGTGTGTATGAATTAATGCACTATAGAGTCAAAAGCGTGCATTTTTTTTAATGGGCAATTGCGATGCACACATTTTCTAAACCTAAAATTAATTTAAAAAATTCAAAGCTAAACAAGAAAATTTTATAAACTCTTTTTATCATAACACTCATCTGCCTTCTGTGATACAACCCTCTTTGCATTTTGGCACGCTATAAAAAAATAGACCCTTATACTGTCAATTTATTATTAGTCCAATCATTTAAGGCATATTAAACCCCAATCTGCGGAAAAATTCCTAGTAACCTGGATTTTTGTATACACCTTTATTACGGTGTTGTAATAAAGATGTGAAAAATTGACATTGTTATCGTGCCGTCTAAAAAAGTTATAAAGGTCAAAAGGTCACGAAAATCAGTTTTTCGCAAATATCGCGACCTATTAATATAATAGCGGTCATTATAAAAATTGTTCCTTGTAAAATTATCTATCAAAAAATATTTCTTGCATTTTTCTGAAAAAATCAACCGTTTTCGGAGTAGAGCAGTGATAAAGCGATAACTATATTATAACGATGCACTCGTTTCTTCACCACCTACGATGTAGAATGGTGCGTTTTAGTACATGGATTCCTCCATGAAGATCCAAATCCAAAATATAGATCCATAATAGATCCTAAAATCCAGCTCACTAGGAATAATTCTGCAGATAAAACCTACAATGACTGGACTATAAATGTCTTATACATATGTGTAAAGTATTCACTTTATACATTTATTTAATAGCTTAATAAAAATATCATAGACGTAAAATTATCTACGTTTGTGATTGTGTATAAGAATTAAAAAATATTCTTTATAGGAAGAGACAAGTTTGTAAAGATTACCTTTAACCATTCACATTTATCACATGGCGCTTCATGGTAGTTCAATAAGTCAATAACACAATTAATTGATAGTTGAGTTTTCGATATAAAATAAAAGAATTAGTGAATAATTTTGTTATACTTATTAATATTTTTAATACATTTGGTGCCTTGAAATAATGTCATATATGTCTAAACGTTTTCAGTGTAAAACAACTCTCGATTCCGTATATAATAACTATGTATTTGTATACCAAATATAGTGTTATAATAAATTGATACGTAACGGTATTACGCCCTTCTACAATTATTTGCGCCCAAAAAAGTCAAAACGAATACAATATCTGCTAATAGCTTACTTGTTATTACAAATTCTCGTGACCTTTTTACAATATATTTTTGTAATGCGTTTTATTTTCCTGACAGGGAGACATGTACATGTACATGTCAAAATCTATGTGAATCCCTATCATAATTGTCTATTGCTTCGATTTTGTACGAGACGAAGAAGCTATATCAATTAAAAAGATCAACTATTTTGTTTGACTATAGCAGAAACTCAAAACACAGTTTTCATGGTTCAGTCAAAAACATCGACAGGTGACCTTATCCGATACGAAATATATATAAGAGTTGTTGAGGTATGTATGCTTGGTACACATATATGTTTCAACAACTCATATATGTATGAATAGTTAGCTTAGCTTAGGTTAGCTTACATAGGTCGCGAATTGCATGTATCAGGCAACAGCCAAAGCCGAGGTGTGCCGCGCACCCTTGAGCTAGTTGTCAAAATAAAATCGGCTGAGTGCCTTAAGCGCTCGCCTTAGTAGTCCGGTGAAGCTGTTAAGACCTTGCTTGGTCAATAGCGTAGTCAGTTCGAAAAAAAAAATCGACAGGTGACAGACCTCACATGTCTTTAAAATTGCTTATCTTTATATATAAATTTCTTCTGTACGTGTGTATGTCACTGAACTTCTCCTAAACGGTTGGACCGATTTTGTGTCTGTGTTCCAGTGGATCCGAGAATGGTTTAGATTCACAATTGAACCCGGTAGGTGGCGCCGCGGTTGAATTTTAGTTTTTTTTTTATTATCAAAGTAGGACAACGTCCGCCTGGCCCGCAAGTGATATAACAAATTTTTAACGTAGTAAGAAATTACAGTATGTAATTGTTTTTTTTAACATCATTGTAATAAAAAATTTAAATGTCACATACGTTTCAACTTGGCAAGCAATTATTTTCATTTTCTGGGGCAACATATTTCAAGGTTTGTACGTTCAAGTACGACTTATTTCTACACGTTTTTAATTAAAATGTAGAAGTATAAAAATATCGAAAAATGCAAGGGTTAATTGACCAACACGTAAAGACTCGGGGCTTTTCCTTGGTCGAGATAAAAAAATATCTATAAATAGTATTGTATAGTATAAAAATATCCTTTGTTGATGTAGTTGCCAATCTCAATGTGTACTAATATGACACAATGGTAAATTAATCTTTTTTTAATCGAATGAAGTGACTGTTTGTATGCCTATTACATTTTGAATATATGATTAGTTACATTTCAAAATCGACTAATTTTTGTAGGTGGTAGAGCCACGTTGTAGCTATTACTGGTTTCAGCATAAATGGGTCGGCTCGTCCGGGCTAGTACCACCCTCTCACAGAAAACCGTAATAGTAAAAAAGTAATAGTGCTTGCATCGTTGCGTTTCGTCCGGTCAGTGAGAGCGCCTGAAGCCCATCCCCTTCCTTCCTCCTTTTTCTCCCTTCCCCCTCCCACATACACAGACTGGCAACGCACTTGCGACTCCCTTGATGTTGCTAGCGTCTATCGACGGTGGTGATCACTTAACATCAGGTGACCCATCTGTTTGATTGCCTCCTTTGACATAAAAAAAATTAGCTTAATACAATTTTTGCCGTTCCTAATACTTTACGCTAGTTTTCAGGATGTTCAAATTTGTACAAGTAAAATATAAAGGTCATAAAAGAAAACTAAATACCTTATCTACGGCGACTTCGTTTTAGGTGTATATTAACTGAAAATCTTAACAAAATTAAACATGAACAATTAAAATCGGATTTAGCGTTTGATGTGTAACGACACATATATAAGTCATTTAAATTTTCAAGTAAAAATACTGATCCTCATTCATATTGCAACTTTCATGGTATTCCTTTGTTTGATTCTTTTTGCAAACTACGGGTCCTTAATATTGATCCCATATCAAACTACTATCGCTAACTTTACCATAATAATAGTGATTGAAACCGTTCCAGGATAGTCTTTCATAATAATATTGTAAACTATATATTTATTTTATTATTTTTATAAAACATTTAATAATGGTACTGATGTGATATGAAATGTTAACCTTGTTTATGCCCTACATAAATAAAGAACATCCCACTCAGATTTATTATTGGCGCGATCATAAATACGGACATTGACCGTACACGAATAAGTCTTCACCGATAAAATACTATCGCAATATCGCCATCGCGAATAACTTTTAGTTTTTCTTTGTGCGAAATTTATTAAAGACGTCACGAAGTTAGCCTGGCATTTGTCCAAGAGTTTTCGCGGGAAATAACGCTGGTGACCTTTGTCTATTTAGTTCATTAGCTTCACCTTTACACTTTACACTCGTAATAAATATAAAAATTGTGGCAGGTAATAATATATCTCATATCGGTAAGTACCAGGACAGATTGGACTGTCAATTCTTTGTATCGGATTAACCTTAATATCTCAGTATATGAAAAAGATTAGTTTTTCTTTGTTATATTGGTAATTTTTTTTTGAAAGGGAGATTGCTCTAGAGGGTATGAGACGCCCACGTAAATTAGTGCTTGCATTGTTGCGTTTCGTTTCGTTTACCCTTCTCTACCCCTCCCCTAAACACAAGCTGGCAATGCACTTGCGACTCCTCCGGTTGTTGCTAGTGTCAATGGACGGCGGTGATCACTCATCAACAGGTGGGTACCTGTTCGTTTGCCTCCTATGGTATTAAAAAAAAATTCTAGATGGTTTTACTACTACTGGCTACTTATTTTTTAGATTTTAGATTCCATTGATTTTTGCCGTATATATATTTTTAAATATGAATATAATGTAAGTACAGTTCCTTTGAAACTCAATCAAGTCAAAAATACTGAACGTATCAGCACAGGATTACTATCGTTCAAAACATATTTTTCTGAAGCTATTACTGGTTTCAGCATGAATAGGTCGACTCGCCAGGGATAGTACCACCCGATCCACAGAGACGCCCACGTAAATTAAGTGCTTGCATTGTTGCGTTTCGTTTCGTTTTCCCTTCTCTACCCCTCCCCTAAACACAAGCTGGCAATGCACTTGCACCTCCTCCGGTGTTGCTAGTGTCAATGGACGGCGGTGATCTCTCAACAACATGTGGGTACGTGTTCGTTTGCCTCCTATGGTATTAAAAAATCCTAGATGGCTTTAGGCTACTTATTTTTTAGATTCCATTGATTTTTGCCGTATATATATTTTTAAATATGATTAGCGGCGGGCTTGTATAAGTTAGTATATTCATAAATAATGTATTGCTAATAGACCTTCGCGTTTTAAGCAATGTTAATAAAGCGAATGTGTCCACATTAGTGCGTATCGCGATAACGCTGCTCAAATATGCGGAAACACACACTATACATCGTGTGCTGACACTACGTGCAAACACTGCTAATCTTCTCTTAAATATAAATGTGACGCAGTTCCAGATTATCTCGTTTGTGAATTTCATATTATACTCTACTTGGAACGTATAAAGTTATATTTGGTTTTATGTTAGTCGACGATAAACGAATTAGAAATATGTACTTATAAGGAAAACTGTGAATTGTACTGCCGCTGTAAGGAAAAGAAGGATACATCAGATTAAAAGAGAAATTTTAGAAAAATCGAAGTTGTATGTAACTCGCTCCTTTACCTAAATACTCGTACGTCTTAACTCATTGTAATTTAATAACCGAAGCTTATAGTTAAGTAAAGCAATACTATTAGACTTATCTTTTTTATCCTGAATTCAAATATATGCATAGCAATATATGCATATATGCAAATATATATAGGTAGGGGGAAATAGTACAGAACATTTCTCTCCGCTGTTTCTCAATCGATTTTCTTCATTCTTTTTTTGTAGGTATTAACGAGCTTTAGTGTTACCGAGCCTTCGATGGTCCTTTGCTATAGTTTGATGCGGTAGATGACGATATTGTACTTGATGCGGTAGATGACGCTATTGTACACCACCACCGTAAATGGATAATCCTGTAACTAACAGTTTACGTAGCGTACACCGAGGTAGTTTCAGATAAAAACAATCTAATTTCCTGGGCATCTATTGCTACATTTTGGCCAATTTTATTCTAACGTGTAAGCTATATCTAAATAAGGTTCCGTCAAAATTGATTCAGCAGTTTTTTGTGTGAAAGAGTCACCAACATTCGCCCATTCTGACAACTCCCGCGGTTATAACATTAATAGGGTATGGCATTAATAAAATACTAGATTTTCCTGGCGGTTACGCAAGCGTTGGTTTTTTTTTACATATTGTTCGTGAAAAGTATTTTTATTCAGGATGAAAGGTACACCCCCCTGTGTTACGATACAATACAAAAGCGTAACAAATTAAGTTTTTTTTTTACGACGTGTAAATAATACATGCACTTAAATTAATAATCTAAAAACTACTACTTTAGATCTAAAATTAAAATTAAAAAATCATCAATAAAAAAAATGTACCTGTAATTCCAATATACAGGTGATTTTAATATTTGATATCGTGATATGATAGTCGAAAATCCTTAGTTTGTGACATGTCTACTGCATTGTTATCATATCGTTATGTATCGTATAGCAATATATTGTATAACAGACATCACGTGCTTACCTACTAACGATTGCACAAGCACCTACCTACCTTTCATATTTGAATAATTTTTATCGTTTCCGTTACAAGAATAACGACTGTGTATCGTACTTGAAATATTTTACAAAACAACTTCTTTATTTAATTAACTAGGTACATATAAAGGAACCGTATAATAAGATGTATAATTAATATTGTTATGTTACATTCGTTCGGTACGCAACGAAATACATTTAAAAAAATTATATTATAGGGACAAATGAACAGGCGGGTCACCTGTTTCATGGTAAGTGATCACCGCCGTCCATAGACACTAGCAACACCAGGGGTGTCGCAATTGCGATGCTGTGTTTGAGGAAAGGGGTGTGGGGTGGGGGAAGAGTACTTATCCGGCGCTCTCACTGACCGAACGAAACGCAACAGTGCAATCACTGTTACTTCACGTCGGTGTTTCTGTGGGTCGGGTTGTAGTACCCCGGACGAGCAGACCCATTCATGCTGAAACCAATAATAGCTTCAGCGTGGCGTAGAGCCACCTACAGATTGATTCGTCGTTCATCGTTTACTATCTCAACAATATATTTTACTATACGGAAGAAGACATCATACCGTTTGCCCCACTTCTACGCACACACAGCTGAACCTGTAGTGCTTATAAAATCGTAGTATTTTTTAAACTTTAATAACATAACATTAAATGAAAACGTCGTAATCATTTTTATTTTCGACTAGCTGTGCCCGCGACTCTGTCCGCGTGGAACCTAATGTAAAAGAAAAACGAATAAAATTGTAATAAATTAAAAATAAAATTATCCGAATGTATGAAGTCAGTTTACTTATATACTTTACGTAGGTCAATAGCGTAGTCAGTTCGAAAAAAAAAGCAATTGCTTGCGACTTACAGTTAAAGTCACAAACTTTACTTCATTATAATATAACTAGCTGTGCACGCGACTTCGTCTTCGTGGAAGTTTAAGTAAAAACCGTGATTAAAAAAGTCATCTGAATGTATTACGTCAATTTACTTGTCTACTTTTCTCTAGTATTTATGTCGCGTCGTCATTAAATCTACAATAACTTTTGATAGAGTGGACCGATTTTAATGAAATAAACACTAACTTACTCCGGAGGATATGCTTTACGATTTTAGGATTTTAGGGTTTATTGTGTACCCAGTACTTTAGCAGAGATGCGTGTTTATACAAATAGACAGAAAGACATTTCTAAAAATGATTGAAATGTATTCTATTACTTATTTCTAAGCACCGGCAACAATTTTTTTCACGAAAATCGAAAGACAGACACGTTAGATTTACATTCTTGTTATATATATAGAATAGATAGAAGATTATATAATATATATCTACATCATTTATCAGATCACTATGAACGTCGGCATATGTAAGAGCTATTTTGATCACGAGTCACCACTTCCTAAATACTTACTAGATGGTGCCGAAGAATCGCCGCCGCCGGGCCCCGTTTTGTTAGGAGTCAGCCGGGTACACACCGGCCGTCTCCTCCGTCCGCCGGACCTGTGCAATGGGAAGATCGGCCCTCCGACCCATCCTCCCTAGGTCCGGTTAGATTATTTCAATACACCTGCAACAATTTTTTTAAAATAATAGTAAATGGGCTGAATACATTCAGAAGATTGTATTAGTCACTGGTTTTTTACATTAGGTTTCATGCGGTCGGAATAGAGGGCACTGCCAGCACTACCAACTAATATTATAAATGCGAATGAGAGTTTCTTTGTTACATTTTCATGCCTTAACTACTTATGGTCAAGGAATACAGGAAAATGCCTAGGATACCTTTCATCCAGGAAATGTACTGCTCTCGATGGATAGTTCAAATCTAAATTATTGCAAGCGAAGACATGGATAAAAGCTGTATAGTTGTAATATGTTATAAGCTCTAAGATCGCTATTATATGATAGTAAATGATATTAAACAGTGATTCGTGTAATTGTAATCAATGCGAAGTGAATTTCAGTACAGATTTTCAGGTAAACAGTAATTTACTTGGAATTTTATAATAGTAACTAATGAAGATAATTCCTGATAGTGTGTGCATGCATGTATAATTCAAAGAACATTTACGGTGTTATTACAAAAAAGTTAAATAGTTGCTTTAAAAAGGTTCCGAGGTTATCAGTTTAGTAACGAACACGGAAGGGAACCGATCATAATTGTTATAGCTATAATTTTAGTGTAAAATTGTTTTTTTTTTTATGTCATAAGTGGCAAACGAACTGGTGGGTCACCTGATGTTAAGTGATCACCACCGTCCATGGACACTAACAACACCAGAGGAGTCGCAAGTGCGTTGCCACCCTTTGGAGGGAAGGGATTAGGGGAAGCAGAGGGAGGGGAGGTGGGCCTCCGGCGCTCTCACAGACCTAACGAAACGCAACAATGCGAGCACTGCTGCTACTTCACGTCGGTTTTTGATCAAGTACTACTTATGCATGATATTTCATGCATTTATATAATCGTATCGCACATTTCAGAGCCTCAAAAAAGTGATTCATTATTGAAATGTCGAATACTGTCCCAGTTTTTCGTCTCTTGCGTTCACGTGTTACTTAACAAGTGTAAACCATATGTCTTAGTACTTATAAGCTATCGAAACAAACTAATTAATTCTCCTTGGTATATATACTGTCTGTATAATATATGCACAGTATTGTTTAATTAGTGTCAAGGTTGGAAAGATAATAATTTACATCGATATTATCAATATAAATGAGCGTCACATCCATTGATGCCGTATAAGAATAGATGGATACATCAGGTTTGCGATTACTTCTGTCTTGTGTCCGTTATATGATCCGATAATTCGTATTCTTTTGTTTTCAATGTCAAGAAAGAGTTTACATTTGTGTATACTCAACAACATGCGCCGACATGAGTGTCCACGTGATTTAGACACGTGTATTTAAATTTAGACCGATCTATTCTTACGCATTTCGTAATTTATAGCCATAAAATCAATAAAACTTATTAAATCTCAACTCACAAAAAATATTTACTGTTTCGTGTAATTTGGAAACTGTTTTTACCTTCTAGAACATTCGTGGAAATGATAAAAGACGATTTTGATCTACTTTAAATGCCAAGTAAACATATCCTATTGGATATGAATTAGTATTGCAAATAACCGACATTTTTTTAAATTGTTTGTAAAAATATAAATTGTTACAGTTACTCCTTGGATTAGACATACAATATTTTAAGTCGGCCTTTTTAAGGAATCTAATTCCGTTGTATATTCATTATTTATATACCTTATAAATTTTGTCAGCTTCAGCGATGTAAGCGCCCACAGAATATTTTTAAGATTCGATAGATTCTTCGCTACTTTCTGTGAATAAAATAAGCATGAGTGCATAAACCTATCGGAAGAAATTCTCTAAATACCAATAGAAATATATTAAAACCCGACACGTAGCTTACACAAAAAATCAGGAAACATAGACAGGTGTTATTAGCAACGTTATTTTTTGCATTTTACCGAATACATTAATTCATGTAATTTAGCGAAATCATCTGCATTAAATTCCGAAAACATTTCATTGATTTGATATGTTTCATATTCTTCATAAGTTAACACAGGCTTTTAAGGAAGTATGTTGAAACTTGTTTAAATTATGAAACTAATAAATGATGCGTAAAGAATACTTACCTCTGTATAATGGAACCATACGAATAACCATGTTATTGCAATAGGGCATAATGTTACATAGATAACTCGAGACTCAAGTGAGCGTGACATAGCATGTATTATGGAATTATCAACACCATCTTATAATAGAAGTGTACGTTGTCTGTTATTACTTATTCAGTAAACCGATCATTAATTACTTTGTGTCGTAAACGTATCTTCTATATAAATGAAAATGATTTGCGGAATATATGTTGTTAGCCCATCATTTCAGAGCTACTACGTATATTTTTAATACTTTGTTTATTATATGAATATCTACTTATATACATGCATGCATACATAATATACTTCACATTTTAGTGTTATTGTAATGATGATTGTTATTGTAATTGTAATCAAGCGGGTTTTAGTGTCGAAAGGCTACTATAGAGTGGATCAATACGTGAACGATGGTGACGTCTGGAATTGACTCCTCTCTGTGCATCCACTAAAAACGGTATTGTAACGTATAATGTATTTGAAATATATATATGTTAAAAAGATGTACCCAATCGAGTTTCTTGCCGGTTCTTCTCGGTGACTGGGTTGTTTTCCGAACCGGTGGTAGTTTTGACGTTCATAAGCGCCTTATTAGGGCCTAAACTGAATAAAGTATTTTTGATTTGATTTGAATA
>MU159464.1:3358-22461 GCA_015888305.1 Antheraea pernyi | reverse complement strand
AAGGCAAAAGAACCACTATAAAAAGGACCCTAGAGATTATTTTATTGTATGTCACGTAAGTCCTACTGGTTTATTGTTACTAGTGTTCTATGAATATAACAAAGTGAGAAGGTAACTAAAAGATATAAGTCACATAATTGTGGCGGCCCATTTGTGCAGAGATTGTATACGCTCAGCGCATTGTCTTGTACCTTATCGATCCGCTGACCCTTCGAGGTTCTTTGACCACTATCTAACCTCAATACTAATATCGACCGTATACAATTATTAGCTTGAACTGCCGTCGTTTCGTTTACATATTTACAGTACGTATTGATTCGTTTGTTTTATTAATATTCTACCTGACCCGATAGACATTGTCCTGTCCGAAATTCAATAAATCTATTTATCAACGACCTATGAACAGGTGAAAGGTTATTGGATATTTGAAAATAAAGACATACCATTCTATTCTATTCATTAACAGCGTTCCATTTCTATCTATATAGACAATAACATTGAATTATGTCGGACAAAAAAGATTTGTCGTTAAGCTGATTGTGCATAAAAATTGCTTAGAAATTTTACATAATTGGTTCGCTTGTAAAATATTTACTTTTAAAGTAACCATAGTGGACACACATATTCTAACCATTTAAATACTTACCGAATACCATTGGCATAAATTATTTATATGAAAATAAAAAATATAACTGGTATGGTTTTCCTTGACTATTGTCTTATAGATTTCATACATAGGAAAATGTAGATAGTACGTAAATCGCGTAAAATCTTGAAGTATATTTTTTACGTCTAGTAAAAACACATCTGTATAAGTAAAAATCAATTGCCGAATTATGTAATGGTCAAGATAAGGTTTATATGAAAAAAATCGTACAGAAAAGTAAAAAAATCGTGTCAAAACTCCTCAATATTTTAAAAGGAGAGTGAGATAGACAGATAACAGAATTGACAGATGAAATTTGAGTTATTCAATTACCATTTTATTTAATTATTACAATTATCATAAGATTTGGTCTCTATGTCATTGTACACTCGTGTGAAACCGAGGCACGCAGCTAGTTAATAATATATATTATGGGAAACATTAATTAAGTCCGAGAC
This sequence comes from Antheraea pernyi, assembly GCA_015888305.1. Classification (NCBI taxonomy): domain Eukaryota; kingdom Metazoa; phylum Arthropoda; class Insecta; order Lepidoptera; family Saturniidae; genus Antheraea; species Antheraea pernyi. The sequence continues at coordinate 21,357 of MU159464.1, read as the reverse complement.
AAGCATAGATCTTTTAAATAAATGCAATTTAAACATATTAAGCTATGTTATTGTAACTATAAAGATACGTCGACAGCGCCTTGTTAAAACTTGGCTAGTTAGCTTATTTTTTACGGCTGCCCCGCCAATCCGGCCGTATCTATGCAACATATAACTTTTTCTTTTTCACCACCGATATTGAGAATATGTCATCTTACTTCCACATTTTATCTAAGTGTATTGTTACAATATTACTAATAATAAATACGTAAGTATCTATGTGTTATAGTGCCATTTATTTCGTCAAAATATCGTGTAGGTAACGTATCTTTAGTTATAATATCATTCATATTAGGACAATAGAAGGACGCCTTGCTACCGAGTTTTTTTTTTGTTCCAACGACGTGCAAGACAAACTATGTGGGTGTTTATTTATTCAATATTCGCGTTTGTGACTACTGCGTTTACGTCATGTTGCGATGCAATTTGCAAAAAAAAAAAATATAAATAGTTCGCGAATGATGTAATCATTCTCAAAACATTATCAATATTATCAGTGACTTAATGTGCTATTGTATGTTACACGCACGCGATAAAAATTGTGGACTTTAATCTTATATGAAATATGGTGTACTGTATCATATTCAACAATAATCGATCTTATAGTTTTGGTTTGACTTTAGTCTGTACATTGTACGACGTTGTTATTTAATCTAATGATTAACATTTAATGATATTGAAAAACGGGTGTCAGCTCTAAGGTCTATACCGGTCATATAGCTGTATAACATAAGGTTTTGCTTTAACATTATGAAGCAAAAGGTTCAGTGGTAGCGTGTCCGAACACCGCGTCGATGGATTTCAGTTTAAATTTTACAATGAACTTGTTATTTCGGTCGAAGAAGTCGAACGTAAGAATATACGATATGACTAGTCATAGATTCTCATCGGCACACTTTAAAACCTAATAAAACGGCAACAACCATATAACGTTCTCTGGTACCGTCATTGTGCGTACGCTAGCGTTGTGGAATAGGTTATCCAGCACAATTTTCCCTCAAGGCTATGACATGAAACTCTTCAAAAAGAGACTGAATCTGAACACGTCCATCTAGGTCGACAACATAACAGTAATGCCCCTAATCATGCAGTTGTCCATAGGAGATAAGAATCATTTATCATCAGATGGGTCGTCTGCCTTTTTACGGCCCTATGATATAAACAAGGGTTTTTAAATAACCACCTAGTTGGTCGTCAACCTCATGGTGAAAATCTTTCGCCAAGAAGGTATGTGGTAGAGCCAAGCCGAAGCTATTACTGGTTTCAGCATGAATGGGTCGGCTCGCCCGGGGTACTACCACCCGACCCACAGAAAACCGACGTGAAGTTATATAGTGCGTACATTGTTGCGTTTCGTTCGGTCAGTGAGAGCGCTGGAGGCACCCCTCCCATTTCCTACCCCCTGCTCTCCTCCAAACACGGACTGGCAACGCACTTGTGACTCCCCTGGTGTTGCTCGTGTCTATGGACGGTGGTGATCACTTAACACCGAGTGACACGCCTGTTCGTTTGCCTCCTATGATATAAAAAAATATGTTCTAGCCGCTGCATTTGAGAGACAGTTCGCTATAGGTTTAGCATTCCACCAACTCAGGTCACATCATTTTAGAAATCAGTTGAGCTTGTGGTCAAAGGCTAAATAAAAATATACATTATTATAATAAAAACTTTCTTTTTGGCAACGTTGTATGGTGTCCAGGCTTTCTTTGGCTGGTTAACATTTTAAATTCAAGTTGTCAATACCTCTGAATTCATTTATGCTAATAAATAACGTCCATTTATTCTAATTTTACGAGAAATTGATAACCGGTTTTATTCTAATATTGCATTTTGATAACTAGTATTAGTATTTGTTATCAACGTACAGTACATCCGCTTCATTGATTAGAGTAAGACTTGTTGTATATCTGTGACATTGGAAACTTGAGTCCTAAAACGATTGCTAAACATCATATATTTGAAATGATGTAATAACTAGCGAGCCCAGCGGATTTTGTCCCGCTCTAATGATAAAAAAACTTAGTCTAATTATATACCTAATAAACCTTCCTCGTGACTCACTTCTATCTACTGGTGAAAACAGCATGAAAATCCGTTCACTAGTTTTTGAGTTTATCGCGAACAGACAAACGTAGCAGAGGACTTTATTTTATATAATAAATACTAGCGGGCCCGTCGGACGTTGTGCCGCTCTGATTATAAAAAAAATCCTTGACAAATTATTACCATTACATATGATAATGATGTAGTGATTTCTTAATGAACACGAGTTATTGTTATAGTTGAAGTATGAAAGTGCCACCTCATGCTATAAATAAATAATAATTTTAAATACCATTATAAATCCTTAAATTATAACTTTTGGCTCAATGGTTGAAAAATATGGTATACAAATATCTGTAACACCAAAAAAATCAACTGTTTATTTTTTAATTTAAATCTTGTTCATGGTTCCAAAAAAATTACCCATGCTAAAACAGCAGCTCTGGTTGTGATACTAAAAGGTGCGGTCATTTTATTAATATGGGAACTTTCTATTTAGGCCCTCGGAATTTGGTAACTTTTAAACGGCTTATATTACCCGTAAGGCCAGAGCATATTCTGGTAAGAAATAAAATGTTTTAACAAAAAAGGTCTGCTGTAACATTTCCATACATCTATTTCATCACAAGACATTCAAGGTTAAATTTGAACTTTACAGGAATTTTGAGTTTTTTTTTACCGAATTTATCAGAGTCATTGTAAAACTTTGTTGTACGAAAAGTATCGTAAGCTCATTATAACGGTATTTTTTTTAATAAGTTCATTTTAGATGCTTTAGTCGTTTAGATGTCCCAAAATGAAAAAGGTTGTTTTTTAGCAATTTTCCAAAAAAATGCCATAAAATGATCTTTAATGTTAAAATTAAGAACTGCCGTTTTATAAGGTTTATTTTTTCGCTATCGTGAACAATAATATCAGGACACTTAAAAATAATGACGGTGTTTTTGATACAATTATTGTTTTAAAGCGTGTGAGACATAGGAAAGGATAACGGTATTTTCTGAGGACATTAACAATTTTTTTTTCTCGAACTGACTACGCTATTGACCTGGCAAGGTCTTTACAGCTTCACCGGACTAAAATAGACATTAACAATGTTTCACAAAATGATTATAAACAATCTCAAATACTTACTAGTCTAGACATAAAACGAAAGTAATCTTAGATAGATTACGTTGTATATTATATAATTCACTTTCATCTTCGTTTATGTCCTAATTCTTATCCTAATTTGTTGTAAAATATAGTCAATCTTTATATTTTAAAGATATATATTTATAATTTTATATATGTCGATATATGAGATAATTAATTAATTATCTTGAAATATTTACGAGATAGAATGACTAAAATATAATGAATATAAATTACCGAATGCAGGTATTTGGCTTTTTTGTGTTTGTAATTGTCAGGACAAGTTTTGTAAGAATGGAAATGTTTTAAAAATTCTACGGAGAATGAGAAGAATGGGTTGAAAGTCTCCATATAAAAAAAGGTGAGGGAATAAGACAGAAGATAGTAAAGAGATCTCCAGTACAAGTATACAACGAGAACGAAGTCAAACTTTTGCGGTTCATGAGGTTTTTAATTGGTCTTATGATCTTCATATTATACATGTACAAAATGGCTTTTTTTTTTTAATGTAACGTAACGTAAATGTAGCCCATTTTATTTCATTCCATGGTCGTACTTTAAATTGGAAGATTCGGTCTCGTTCTTCGTTATGTTAAAGCTGAGAGGTAAGGCAGCTTGGTTTTTTTTTTCGAATTGACTACTCTTTTGACCAAGCAAGGTCTTAACAGCTTCACCGGACTACTAAGGCGAGCGCTTAAGGCACTCAGACGATTTTATTTTGACAACTAGGTCAAGGGTGCGCGGCACACCTCGTCTTTGGAGACAGCTTGTTCCTTTTACAATTTCCTTACGTTACTTTAAAATAAAGAAGTAAAACTGGCAATCACAGTATTACAAGACGCCTACGCCCTGCCCGTTACTCTCGTTACCCTATAGTGGTAGTTGAGAGAAGCGCGAAATTACTTTTACACCGTGTAAATAAAGTTTTCATCGGTACGCCTATGTAAATAAATAAATCACGGCATCTGGTTTATCTACAAATAGCAATACTTGAAGACTGGGATGTATCCAGTAACTCCTCCTTGGGGAATTAATAGTTACTGTTGTTTGTTATGAACATCTTTGACGGTGATTATTTTTTAAGTTTTATATATTTCTTAAATGACATTCGAAAAATAGAATGCTATTTTCCTCGTATTTTCTTTCCTTACGTGTTATTTTTTTTGCTAAGTAGATAGCAAATAATACTTTTTTTGTATTCTCTATTGAGTATGGATCTATAAAGTAAATTAAATCTGAAAACAAATTATTGTATATTATTGTGCCAGTTATATAATCACAAAGTACATGTATAGGTATAAATAATATGATATAGGCCTGTACTTACATACACACATTACTTGTTAGATATTTGACACTTATCTAAAAGGAGACTACCATTATAGCCTTATTTCACATAAAGTTATAAAGTTTCTAATAAACTCGGAATTTTGTAAACACCTACGCGTTCAGCAATGCGTGAAATGGAGCAAGCGGTGTGGTACATGAAAGAAGTGGAGTAACATATAATAAATAATAGAAAGTGTTACAAAGACATTCTGTAAGCAATGGAGATTTTTACTTGCAATTTTTTAGATTTTTTCCTCAACATATATGATAAGACTAAACGTGACAGACGAAGTCGCGCCTACCAGTAAGCTTTATAATAAACATTTAATAACAAATACTTCCATTCTTGTCACATAACGAAATACAATATCTGAATACGCACCTGTAGTACTAATTTCTGGAGAGCTTACGTCCCACATCCGTTGCTATTTTTAAAAGAACGCTTAACCTCTTTGTATTGTCTATTGTAGTAATACGTGAATTTGAAAACGTTACAACAAGATTTAATTAGTAAATGAATCAACTACGTACGTAGGTACATAATTAGGTCATCAGTATTATGGTATCTTATTTCGTGAATCAACATCTATCGGAAAATATTTCGAGCGAATGATAAGAGAATTATTGTCAAACTGATATGAATATTAAAGTAATATCGTCGACTGTGTCTAAATTATAACGCTAATCTAATTTAAAACCGTTAAGAAGTATTCTTGAAAACTTACCATTCCATGGAATTCACCTTACGGGTGCTGGGTCCATCGTGATGCAAGCCGATGAACTTCTTGACGAAGATCGAAGATTCTTGACAATTTAATGTATGTCCGTAAGAACCTTGAAAAGCCAGATTTCGTAAAAAAAAACCGGCACAATCTAAATACTAGAAACTGTGACAAACTGGTTGTCCCACGTTTTAGACTTAGTAAAACCAGTAACAGTTTTTTTGAGAAACATTGTTAGATTTTACAACAAATTTCCCAAAGGATATTACCGATTTACCGGATTGCGAATTTAAGCACCATGTCAAGGGGGTTTTGGTGTGAAAAGGCTATTATAGAGTGGATCAATATGTATATATATATATATATATATTGGTTAAAAAGATAAACCAGATCAAGTTTCTTACCGGTTCTTCTCGACGACTGGGTTGTTTTCCGAACCGGTGGTAGTTTTGACGTTCATAAGTACCGTCTTAGGGCCTAAATTGGATAAAGTGTTTTTGTTTTGAGCCCGAAACAGTATTTAGAGGGCTCACGACCCAAGTGCAGATTTACAGGGCACTTACCTGCACTGTCTGCACTCCTCTCCCTGTCTTAACGAGTATAGTAAAACATACCATTGCCACTTCGGAATGTATCTCCATAAATGAAGTAATGATTCCTCTTGACATGCCGAAATGTTTCAGTAGGTTATGTAGGGATTTTGCTATTAGTTTCACTTTAACGACCACATTTCAATTCATGATATTATATTCTATAATAACCCTCAATTAGCATTGCTTTAATAAACGGTATGGAACCACGGTATGAAAACTGACGATTGGTTTTAAGCTGCTAAACATTTGCAGTGCTTGCCTACCTAAATATAAGGCCGGTAATGCATTTGCGACTCTCCTGATGTTTGCAGTGTCTATGACCGGCGGTAATCACTTACCATCAGGGGACCGGCCCATTCGTTTGCCCCCTAAAATAAAATAAAAATATATACAAACTATCATGTTCAACTTTTTGCTACACTTACGTTGATTTCATAATTTTCGATCATATATTAATATTTCGTGATTTGCACTTGAAAAATTAAAACTTAAGATAACTTAAAGTATATATAACGAATAGTGAAATGACTGGGATATTTACGTCTGCATTATTGAAGGAAATTATATACATATATGAATTAATCGAAGTGTATTTATTGAAAGCTTGGAGTTAGAAAGTTATCCAGGTCACAGTTTTTATCTTGCAATTAAATATGGCAGATAATTTGCGAGATTATAAATTGGAAATTAATTTAAAAAACTAGTTTTATCATTATTAACAACTTGGCTATGTAAAATTGATTACTGTGTCCATCAAAATCAGTAATCAGAGTCATTCATTCGTCCGCTGAGCGCTTCATTTTAAATTCTCGTATCTAGTACAATCATCCTTGTATTTTAACGCGCATTCTCTCGATAATAGATAAAGATCAATTGACACGAACAAGCAATTACAATCCACGAGTAGTATTATTACCCTGACATTAATAAATTACATTTTCTGATTAGGTTACGATAGTGGCATTTTTCTAAATGCTCAGATTTAGAATAAATTGACTCGTTACCTAACACGTATTAAACTTTATTACTACTTTACTATCTGATGAATTAATAGATAACTTCAAAAGGATTCGTAGTCCGGTGAAGCTGTTAAGACCTTGCTTGGTCAATAGCGTAGTCAGTACGAAAAAAAAAAAATTAAAAGGATGGTTGAGCTAACGTATACGGATTTTTCTTCTGTGTGTACACCAGTCGTTACATTTCAAAATCAGCTACATCCTATTTTAGCCGTTCCTAACGTTTTATGTAATTTAAAAAAAAAAACAAATTTTGAACATGCAAAATATGAAGATTTAAAAAAAACTAAAAAACCTTATGGACGGCAAAATTTGTACTTCGTTCTCGGTGTATATTCTCGGTGTATAAAAACTGGAAATTAAAAAAAAATCAAACATATATGAACAATTGAAATTGGATTTAACTCTTGGATTAAGACGTAATCACGTCAAAACTACAGAATGTTCTGGCATAAAAGTATGACCATTTGATGCGGAATTTTTCATGGATGGTTCTAGGCTACTCGTTTCTTGTATTCGATTGTAACGCTTTTTTGTTTATTTTTACCCAACAAAGCGGGCGGGAATCAGCTGGTATTGCAATAAAAATATAATTCGATTTAATTATCACATAATAATATTCTGGAATTGTGCATTTCCTCCTGCGTATTACAGTTGAAAATAAATATTTTTACTTCATTTTGTTAAAATATTTTTATAGGTTATTTATTCTTTATTCATGAATGAATCTCGTATTAACTGATAACGTAGTAACAAACTACACCTAAGACTGATTGGAGCTGGATTACAGGTGCATATGTCGCAACATTCTTGTATCTTCTTGGCTACGATTCAATTTGAGTATAATAGCCAACTAAACAAGCATTTGAAAATAGTGGTATCTACGTTTTCTTTCATCGAAAGTTCAGTCTGAACTTTGAAAGAATTTAAGTTACGTAGATGGAATATATTCATAATAAAAAAAAATAAACCGCCTTCGATGTGAAACACAAATAAGGCACTAAAAAGCGAAAAATAACTGAATTATTAAATTAAATAAAAAATATTGATATTTGCGCTACCGAATAATATATTTGAAGTCGATGCCAACCTTATTATATGGGACCACCTCTGAATATAATCGATTCAAATAAAAAAAGAATCATTAAAATTGGTTCATAATTGACGGAGATATATATTAACATACATAAAAAAAATACACACAACCGAACGTAGTAACCTCCTCCTTTTTCGAAGTCGGTTAAAAAGATATTTACATAAACCAGCATTCTGACGATGGTATAGTTAGATCTCCTAGTTGTAATATACTCATTAAAAACATTTTGTTAATAGAAATATTTGCTCAATTGTGTTCGGAACCGAACCAGGAGCTTAGCCGTAATGCCGTTCAGTTGAACTTCAAAGAGAACACAGTATGAAAGCAACAGGATTTACATTCTTTGAGGCGTAACGGACCGTGTACACGCGGCCCTTTCAAAACCCCCATTTACTATATAGCTGTACGACTTGCTCTAGTTTTATCGAAGCCTCTCTTACTGAAAGATAGCCTGGATTCTTTAAAATCCTCGATTCTATGAAATACTCTTTAACAGAATATTTAGAATTATGATTGAACCGGTTTCCTTATCATCGTCCCGAGTTTCTCTAAGTGGATTCTTATATTTTGTTATATAATAACTAATTCCTATTTATATATAAACTAGTTGGTACCAGTGACTTCTTTTGCGTTGTTAGCTATCTTAAAGATACATTTTATGTACACAGGAAAAAACATAAAAAATTAAAGCGAAAATATACCTCGGTTACAATATTTCTTTGAAAACGTTGTTATCTGTTTATTTTCCCTCTCCTGCGCATGCGCACCACACAGTTTGGCCTGCTTTATACATCGCTGAATGGTACATGGTGCTTTGTGAAAATCGTAGTTTCTTTACATAGGCCGGCATGACAGTGGCGACCGGCGATGGATAGTGCATCACTCGGAGGTCGCCATTGTTTTTGGATTGTACTGTGCTTACCATCAGGCATAGTGAAGTCATTTAGCCGAGCTACAATAAAAAAGAAATGCACTATACCCAATGCAAATACCATTGATATTTTTTAGATAAGGACAAATGTCTAAAAAAAATGACTGGAATCTATCAAATAGGTTTTGCGTGATAAGCGCACAACGATAGACTTCTATCATCTGATTTATATAAGAAGAGAGGTATTATAACTACTAGTGGTCTAAATTGAACGAATTGAATATGAATAAACACGATTTCTGTGCTATTTTCCTCTGCATCATCAATGTAAATTTTCCACTTTTGATCGAAAGATTGCCTGTTAAATATATCGAACAAACTCGGATACATACTTTGATAATATTATGAATGCAACTGATTAAATTAAATCATATCAGTAATAATTATATAGAATGAGTAATGTATTTTTATCTTGGCTCAAATTAAAATTTTACACAACGGCTTGTATTAGGTAAATTAAATAACTTGTTTGATAAAATAAGATACGAAAATATTGTATGTTCGCCGATTACCGCGCGGTTCTACATTAAAAATGGCAATAGGCCAATCGAATAAAAAAAAGTAGCGTAAAACCATCTACGAACAATTCCCCATCGAAACGAATCCTATGGAGATACGTTTAGTGATTTTAACGTGATTAACCTCGTAAGACCCAATGTACAATTTATTGTACACACTAACATGTAAGCATTCAGGTCCAAGTTTGAAAAATAAATCATCTCCTAGAAGCCCACAATATTACGCACATTCAAGTTTTCACGCCGACTGTAATCTCACGTAATATTGTGGTTAACGCGAGATTATTCAATAAAATATTGTCTAAAAATGTTCTTTCATACATGTTGTTAATATAATATATATATAAGTAGCGGGCCCGGAGGACGTTATCCCACCCTGATAATAAAAAAAAACCTGACAAATTATATACCCCTAAACCTTTCTCATGAATCACTTTATCTACTGGTGAAAACCGCAATAAATCCGTACAGTAGTTTTTGAGTTTATCGCGAACAGACAGACAGACGCGATAGGGGACTATGTTTTATACTATGTAATGATATAAATCTCTATCGATATATCGATATAATCATCTATATAAATATGTAAATTTCTTCCATACGTGTGTATGTATGTCACTGAACTTCCCCTAAACGGTTAGACCGATTTTTTATGAAATTTTGTGTGCGTTTGTGTTCCCGTGAATCCGAGAATGGTATAGATTTACAATTGAACCCGGTAGGTGGCGCCGCGGTTGACTTTTAGTTTTTTTTATAATATCAAGACGCGACAACGTCCGCCCGGCCCGCTTATTAGAATTAATTATTAGAATTAGAATAAAATATTATATAAGCTTCTCATTTCAAAAAAATACTTGTAAAATGCGTGGACATGTAAAAAGCATAGTACAATATTATATACATATATATATATACATACATATACAGAGATATATTATGATATTGAACGCCGTGTTTTTAAATCACCTCGATCTCGAAATCATCGATTAAGTTTCAAAGGAATGATTAGGAATTATATAAATAACGTTACAAGATTAGAAGTTAATAATTGTGAATGAAAGAGTTTTATTTCCAAACGATCACTTTGTTATCTACAGGTATTTAGCTATCATCTAAATGTTGCAATAACGTGCGAAACGGTCAGAGGTGCGCGAGGTCATCCGTGTCACGTTTCCTTGACCTTACATTATCAAATTTGACTCTATCTCGCGAAAGTGCCTTATCGTAGACTTCAATATTGTTTGTTATCTATATGTATGTATAATGGCAGTTGGCAGTGGCGAAACGTATAGGAACATCTCCCTTCTTAGTTTCTCGGCTGAATTTTTTCATTCTTTTTTTGAAGTTGAGCTTCTTTTGGCGCCTTAGGGAAAAATGATGAGAGTAAATTTTTACGATGCGCGCGCACACTATCACGAAAACCGACACCCTGAAGTTATTACGATGCGCGCGCACACCGTCACTAAAAACCAACACCCTAAAATTAGCTATAGTCAACATTTTGTTTCTTTGCATTTGTTGTTTGTATTTCTTTGTATTAAAACTTTCAATGTATTAAATACATTTTTTCTATTGTTAGTGTCGTTTTTTCTACAAACGTAGAATAAGGTGAAAGATAATTTAAAAAAGATTTTTATCTTGTTACGCCAGACAAGTATAACTTCTAACGCGTGTACATAAGTACACACTCACACACACACTTTTTTTTGTTTTGTAGCTGTTGAGGAGTTTTAGTGCTACCAATAAAATAATTGAAAATAGGTTTTTTTTTCTCTATAGGTGAAGTTCCATCACTGGACGAGTAATCTTAATGATAATTTAGTGACTGTAAGATATCTTCTTTCTTCCTTTATTATATGTGAACAAGTTCCGATTGAGGAGAGATAAACGTAGAGCCGGTTTTATATAGGTACATATTAACAGTACCAATAGAATAATAAAAGCACTGGTAGACATACGATAGCCCTTGGTGGATATCGGTGGTTGTATAATGCTGCGATTACAATGTGGCATTTCATTTTTGTTCCAAGCTCGATTAACTTTTATCTTCTTTTACTTTTAATGACTTATTTTAAATTATTAGTAATTTGTTTACATTTATGTAATGGAGGGTCCGGTTTGTCTTGCGAATAAATAAAAACGAAATCGAAACTTACATACTATGTTCCTTTTATAACGTAGGACGGTGAGACGATTTTTGTCAAAAAATAATTCTTATACGGTAAGAAAGCTTCAATGAGAACTTCAGAATTTTCAATGAATAACGCAAAAACGAATGTTTAAATTTGATCCTAATTAATATTTTACATAAATGCGAAAGTGGATTTGTTTGTTTTTACGCTTACACGTATTTACTACTTCACCGATTATCGTGAAATTTTGCATACGTGTTGTCAGAGTCACAAGATCATCGGGTAAACGTATTTATTGTTCTCGAAGGATAGTTCAGAGTTCGGAGTTACTTAGGTTATTTAGTTAGCCGAACAGTTATTTAGGTATTCTATATGATTTGTGCACTGCACTTTTACATTTTAGTATTAAGACCTTCGATCAACTATAACTAGATAAAGGGTCACGTACAAATCGAAGCTAAAACCCGTCCGCGTAAATATATACTTATGTGTAGCTATTTGTTTACTAAGAAAAGGAGAAAAAAAGTTTTAAAACTGTTTTAAGTTCAACCTAATTACAACCATAATACCTTGTAATAAAGTCACAAATATTCAAAATATTATCTAATACTTACGATAAAACGAGCAAAGTAATAAATTACGCCCCTCACAAATGAAAAGATAACATAACATTTAGTGTGAATTCAAACTTCACACATCATGAATAAAGTACGTTTTCCCGTTATTGTGCGTGTTTGTGTCTGCCGAGGCCAAACATTTGTATCACAGGTTTAAAATCGGTATTTTTTTTCAAAATTTGATATTATTAGTTAGTTTAAAGCTTAAAATATAACTTATTCAACATTTATTTAGCGAAAGTAAGATACTCCGGCCGTTAAATTGCTTCTTCGGGTATTATTTTTGCATCTTTTGAATACACTGCGGCATTGTGAAACGTGCTTACATGCCAATGCCAATGTAAAAATGTGTTTCAAACAAACTAAACAAAATAAGGGCACCCATTTCAAGTGAGCTCTTATTTACCGAGACGTAATTTTCGCGCCGACCCGTTATCTAGTTATTGTTGATCGAAGATTAAGACAATATAATATCTGTACTACTTCAGTTCCCAATAAACCACGAGCGCCACACCACCACTGTTCGCTATTTACCATTAGCGGCTGATTATTAATACCACTACTATTTAATAACCATTTAACCAATAAACCATTTAAGATATCTCTATCATTATCTTCTATAACGCGCGCGAAGTCGCGAGCAAAAGTTAGTAACGTTATATTCTGAAGTAGTCAAGTTTTGTTCTAGATATTCTCAATTAAGAGGCGCCGTAGTCGAGTCTTAAACTACTTTACGCCCATCTTAAGATATGATAAAGTTGTCACGACTGACAGTCATAAATTCTAATACACAAACTTGTTATCGGCAGGTCGCTTATCTTTGACGTCGCGTCGCTCGACATTACATTTTTGATACCGTATTTTCATATCTCTTACATACCGGCTTACCCCATATCCGCTTTGAACAACTCAACGGACCATAAACGCATGGAATCAAATGGATTTACTTTTATATTGAAATGTATTTTAATAGCGATTTAACAACTGTACCGTCGTGGAATGCATACCGGTGTTCCTTAAGAGTGGATATATATATGGGGATCTTGAAAATGCTATTGAATCACGTTTTTCAGGGCCGCACCAACTTAACAATCATACCTCTGGTGTTTTGTCTATAAGCCACGTTAACCATTTATCATTCGTCTGTATGTTTGCTACCTTTTGGCATAAAAAAAACAGAATGTGCTGTATATACACACACGATAGAAGTGAACATGGAAACATTTTTAATAAAAAATACTTTAAAATGCCAATGTCACGTGGTGTTCCCAGGCTGTCACACATCTAAGTACTAACCGACACACGACATTGCTTAACTTTTTTCAACACTATACCCAACACAGTGTTTACCCTCATCACTTTTTGTCGTACAAAAAGGTTACGGATCAGAATATCAAATATCAAAACCCTACCATAAGACGTTTCACTTTCTATGTTATTTAATAAAATTGAATGAAATGAAAAAGTATTAAACCAACATAAAGATTTAGATATTACATTAACATTTTATATACTATAGTAATAAAGATACAGAAAACTGACAAAAAACCGGACAGACGGTTTCTTACGCTCAATTAACTCTCCATACATTTTTAATCATCGAATGACGCTGTGTCTTATTGTTGTCGAGTCGAGGCGGTGATTAAATTCTCAGTCGCGTTACATTGTACGCTTTTGATGAATGAACGCTTTCCATCGTGCGCGTCTGTCTGTCCTTCCGAATAGCGGGGTCTGTCGTGAGTCGAGAGCGTCGAGCGACGTGTGGCCGCTGTAATCGAAGAAATCGCTAATAACCATTTACTTCCACCTCGCACCATTGATACACCGATATGTTTTCATGTTAACTTACCGGCGCGTTTCGCTTTTTATAACGAAAAACGTAGTTACATTCTTCGTCAATCTTTTTGACCGTTTTAAATATAACCGTACACGTACGTAAAATATAGTACTGCTATATTCCCAGCTGTTAATAAGTATGGCCCGCACAGTAAATAAAGTAAATTGATGCATTTGTTTAAGTATTATTTTTTATTGTTTTCGTTAGCTACTAGTTGATTTCCGTCCGTTTTATTGCCTATTAAGAAAGATGGGGAAGGATTAACTGAATCCAAAAAATTCAAAAGTCTAGAACCATCTAGAAATTCCACATTAATGAACATATTGTATAGATTACAACTATTCTATACTATTGTCATAGTCGCTGAATTATAATACATATTTCTTTTCGTTTCTTGAATGAGTTATCTGAACTTGATTATATTCATATTATAGTATATACACTATATTATTTTCTATATCTATCTTTTAGACATATAATAAAAATGAAGTGTCTGTATGTATATATCAAAATAAAAATTTTGTACTACTTGGGTACGAAAGTATACACGCTACTGATAACAAAAATGCAATATTTAAAATTTTTGTCGGTCTGTCTGTCTATCTGTATGTTCTGGGTAATCTCCGAAACGGCTAGACCGATTTTGACAGGAATTTCATCGACTCATAGCTGAAATTACAGCGGGTTTCTTAGGCTACTCCAAATTAGACTAGGTATTAACCGCGGCTTCTTCTGCAATGTTATCTCTAAAACGATTGGACCGATTTTCACCAAACTTTCACCAGCAGATAGCGGACGTCATTTCAAGTAATTTAGTCTATTTTAATTTAGACTAGCTGTTAACCGTGGCTTCGCCCACAGTGCTTTCTCCAAAACGGTTAAACCGATTTTCATGGGCATTTCACTGGTAGATAGCGAACCTAATTAATAAAAAGTAATTGAGGTTATTCTATTTTAGACTAGCTGTTATCAGCGAATTTGTCTGCATGAAATTTAGCAAGAGTTCAACTCATTCTTTATTTTTAATAAGAGAAATAATTATCAGCTTACTGTTTACAATTCGACATTATAATTATTAATAACATTAAACATCTTTGATTATAAACGTATTACGTAAAATGTTCTATAATACAATTTCTTGCGGAACAAACAAGCGTTTATTTTTTGTATAGTCACAAATTTGTATTTATATATCTAATGTACACGTTACATGTTACTTTTAGTGGCGTGCGCGTCGTACTTACAATTGTCTTTAAAGAGCGTTTCTGTAATTGTACATAGTCTCACAGTTCTATAATTCTTTAATACGATTTAAAAAAACGCGTGTGGAGCCGCGAGTACAGCTAGTTTATAATATATTAAAATCCGCTTGCGACGTCGTCTTCAATAATTTACAATATACCTAAAACTTAAAGATATAGCCACCTATATAGTATATAAACCTTTTCCGTAAAAACAATTATCTTTCATTTTGATTAGCCAAATGATGTTGGTATTTGATGTTAGTTTATCGATATCACATACACCAACATACATTCTTATATATTTTCTATAGGTGTATCATTCATTACTTACCAAGAGAATTTAAATGTTTTAACTGTCTAAGTTTTAGTGCAAAACGGGACGTAGAAATATATAAAAAACGAAAGCGTCAAGCTCAAGTACTTATTTCAACCTTTAAATGTAAAATTAGCGAATAGAATTG
Source organism: Antheraea pernyi (assembly GCA_015888305.1). Taxonomy (NCBI): domain Eukaryota; kingdom Metazoa; phylum Arthropoda; class Insecta; order Lepidoptera; family Saturniidae; genus Antheraea; species Antheraea pernyi. Next base: position 5,645 of record MU159464.1, on the reverse strand, counting down.
TTAAATTAGGTGTTTCTTGTATGTTCTATCCACATTCCCATTTCATGTCCTAAATCGTATGTGATAAACAGTGACTACTTCGAAACAGGGAATACGGTAATAGAAAGTTTTGCTTTTCACAGATTTTATAATTCATCTCGAAACCACAAAGTACATTACAATACAGTAACTACATTAAATATATTTACCATATTTACATACATTACTGTAGATTTACCGGTTATGGAAAAAGAAAAAATGGATTCAGAAGCGATCGCGCGCTACGCCGTATCTGAATGATATGAATACGCATAACACCTGAACAGTAGGGGCATGCGACCGCGTTCGAAACCGTGTCTCGTTTACGCGATACGTTATGTAACTCTGTCCCCCCTCCCCCCATCTGGGACGACCTACATCGCCACCTGCGATATCTGTGACAACGTTAATACATGTATCCAATTATTATATCGAAACATTTCTTTATTTCAATGTACAAATGAATACTACGGTCGGTAATTACGGATCTCGGTGATATAATTACATAGTCAACGTTTCTACTGGTATGTGTAGTCCAGATTGCCCTGAATTTACGGTTACAAGCAACAGAAACGTATAACGGATAATGATATTATGACTGTACAAGATTTATGTGGTTACTGGTTACGATTAAAAAGGATAGCTGAACATGCTAATATTTAGCACTCGGTGTAGTATCGTAAACTATTAATAATATTAACCCCTAAGCTAGACTATATGATGCACTGGTAAACAGACTGTTCGCATCATAATTTAAAAAAAATCCAGTTTTACAAAATTTGAAAATATGAACTAATAAAAAATTATGTATTGTAGAATTCTAAATTTAAAAGTCGGCTAGATATGTATAAATCACGATACGCTATTTTGAATTCTGGGTCTTAAAAAAATTAGCCGACGAGTTAAATAAGTTATGTAAAATAGTATAGTCCTTGCTAAACGTTTTGACCGCATTGAATATAGCTGCGCAGAACCTACGTTTTGGTACAAATATGTATTATACATTATGTGTAATAATATTCCGATAACTAATGATAAATAAATGCCATTTTAAGATTCTTATAATAGTACTAGCCTCTGGCCACAAATTTGTTCGCGTGGAATAGTTATTAACGCTAACACGCAGCGGAAGCTCTCAAGAGGAAAATATACCTTGATTTTGAAACGTTCTTCATTGTTGCTCCGCTCCTATTGGCCTAAGCGTTATGATATATAGCCTATAAACCTTTCTCGATAAACGAGCTATATAACACTGAAAGAATTTTTCCAATCGGACCAGTAGTTCCTGAGATCACTCCCTACAACGTCACAAACTCACAAACTTTACCTTTTTATAATTATAATATTGGTATAGATTTAAAATATTTGTTGTGTAATAATTTTATGACGATATTATCCGCAAGCCCGAACTTACGGCTATATTTAGAGCGGCCAAAAAGATTGGCGAGGGCTGTATTCTACAATCCGCTAGTCTAAATCAAAAGTGTTCAACTTATTCACCAGTCGGGTGAAACAGACAATTCAGGTATTTTTGGCGGGTCACACTGTTGTAATTATTTTAATTGTACTCTTAAGACTTGTACAATAAAAACCAAACTTCTGGCTTACAAACGTGTGTCATTTAAAAATCGTCCATGGGTCACTTAAGCATAGGGCTTAGCAACCTTGGAACTAGGTATAAGTTGCCCTTGGACAACATGGATTAATAAACAAAGAAAGAAAAATATACTGGAGTGTTTTTAGTTGAACCTAGTTATATGTAGATGCTTACAATTTGACGATTGTACTGTATAGTCGTTGTCTTACTCCTCATGGCTTAAAATGAAAAAAAAACATAATTCGATCAGTGCCAGCAGCTCTCCTTCGCTAATTCGTTGGGTATTTTTCCCGTTGTTGTTCGCGGTTTTGAAGAAATACGCGCTAAAATTTACAAGTATTTTGTGTACACTGTAAAATCTTAACTTACGTTCTAATATTTAGTAAAGATTTGCATGTGAACTAAGGATGTGGTGGCCAAATCTTAATAGTGTTAGGTAAATATGGATATAGTATTTCGTGGAAGTTAAACTTTTAACTTTTCCTTGTCAGTCTTTTATACGGATACTCATTTGAGATTTCACAGTCTCTGTTGGATTTTCACGGTTTTTTTTTTATAGTAGCATGGCAAAATGACTGCACTGTGCCTGATGGTAAGCACAGTACAATCCAAAAACAATGGCGACCACCGAGTGACACACTGTCCATCGCCGGTCGCCGCTGTCATGCCGGC